>JAULKK010279532.1:0-14494 GCA_032355705.1 Rubia peregrina
CCATCAATAACTCTAGCTACATATACCAATTTCGTATAAAAAATTGATATTTAGAAAATATATGTTAAGATGAATTCAACAATATATCACATGATATATTAATTTATATTTATGGTCAAAGTTTATCAAATTTAACTTTAAAAAAGTAAATATGTCATTACTGGTGGGACGGAATGAGTATTTTTTTTTGCATATATAGTGTTTTTCTTTTACAAAAAAAAGGCCCCTATATAATTTAAAAATTTGGGGATCTGAGGCAAATGAATATTTGCCTCAAGTTAGGGCAACTTGGTCAGGGGATAAAAACAGAGGGGCTGAGAACTTTGAGAAAAAACTTGAGAGAAATGAGAAATTCTTGATGTATTGTAATCCTTATAATTTGGTTTGTCGATCTAGTGGAACCATTCTTGGAGGACGTAGGTAGAAACACCGAACCTGGGTAAAATCTCTCGTGTTCTTGCACTCTTTGATTTTCTTTGATCTTTTCAATTTCTAGTAGACTCATCGGTGATTGCTTTCGCGCGTTATATATTCGTTGTTTGTCGCAACAAATTGGTATCAAAGCATTGTTTGTGGAAAATTTGTGTTGTTTATTGTGTGCCCACAAGGTGTTTGATAAATTGTCCCTTGTAGGCTTGTGGTTGTTTTGTGATGGAGGCGACTTCCAAAGTTGATATTGAGAAGTTTGACGGGTCGAATGACTTTGGATTGTGGAAGGTGAAGATGCTAGCGCACCTAGGCAATATAGGGCTTGTCAAAGCTCTTACAGGAGTGGATAAACTTCCCTCTACTTGGGATGATGCGAAGAAGGAAGATGTAGATGTATTGCAAAGAGCTCACAATACATTTGATCCTTAGCCTTGCAGATAAAGTGTTGAGAGAGGCAGTTCGTTGCAAGTTGGCCGCAGAGGTGTGGTCAAAGATAGAATATCTCTACATCATGAAGACATTATCACGACGTTTATTTCTCAAGACGCAGTTCTTTGCATTCAAGATAGTGGAAGGGCGAGACTTGATGGACCATCTCGATGAGTTCAAAAAGTTGGCGGTACATTTAGAAAACACGGGGTGAAGTATGATAACGAAGATCAAGCTTTGGTTTTGCTTCATTCGTTACCTAAGTCATTCGAGCACATTGTTGATACCCTACAACATGGAAAAGATGATATCACCCTCGATGAGGTTGTAGGGGCCTTAAAGTATAAGGAGCACAAAAGACGAATGAAGATTGAGTTTACTAGCGAAAATAGCTTAGTGTTGCACCAAGGGAAGTCAGACAAGAAAGATTTCAAAGAAAAGACGAAGTCACGGTCGAAGTCTCGGAACTCGAAGAAATTCATCATCAAGTGTTACAAGTGCCATGAAGGAGGACACATGAAGAAGAATTGTCTGAATTGAGAAGATGGAGCGACCAAGAGGCGAGATGGTGAAGTAGCTGTAGCCTAAGGTGTGGACCACGGATGCGAGGACTCTGAGGTCCTTGTAGTATCGACTTCGGTTTCTCTTTTCACATGACACCGAATGAAGGTTGATTCAAAAGATATGAAAAGGCACCTTTGGGTAAGGTATTGCTTGGGAACAACAAATCATGTAAGGTGGCAGGGATTGGTTCAGTGAGAATTAAGACCCATGATGGGCTGAAGCGGTTATTGACGGAGGTGAGACATGGCCCAGAATTGCGGAGGAACTTGATTTCGCTTGGTACATTGGACCAACATGGATTTTGTTGGAAAGGCGAGGAAAATGTCTTGGTTGTCATCATTGTGGTCATGAGGGGTGTTAGGGAACATTGCCTTTATGTTCTTCAAGGGAGCACATTGGTTGGTGATTTAGCACAAATGGCTTGGTAATGTAAGTGAAAGAGGGTTGAAGGAGTTGAGTAAGAAAGAGTTGTTTGAGGGAGATAAACTTAGCAACTTAGAGTTTTGCAAGAATTTCATTTATGGAAAGGCTACACGGGTGAAGTTTTTACGCTCAGTAGAGGTGACTTGGGATACATGGAGTTATGTGCATTCGAATTTGTGGTGTCCATCAGGGATGCCAACTTCATCACATTCATTAATTATTGTTCTCGTAAGATTTGAGTTGAGTGTACATTTTGAAATCCAAGGATGAAGCCTTTGGCAAGTTCAAGGATTGGAAGAAGATGGTAGAGGTCCAAACAGGGAGGAAGATCAAGAAGCTTCAAATGGATAATTCTTTGGAGTTCTTGAGTGATGAGTTCAACCCGCTTGCCACAGATGAGGGGATGGTTAGGCATAGAAGCGTCTGAGAAACCCCACAACAAAATGGCCTTGCAGAAAGGATGAACATGATGCTTCTTGAGATGGTGAGATGCATGTTATTCGAAGCCAGTGTGCCAAAGAGGTTTTGGGATAAACCATTAACACGATGACTTAGTTGATCAATACGTGTCATTTGGTGGCTTTGGATTGTAAAATGTTAAAATAAGTGTGGAGTGGTTCACCTCCGAAACTTGACAACGTACTTGTGTTTGGTTGTGTGGCTTATATGCACCAACATGAGGGCAAGCTTGATCCTAGGGCGAAGAGGTGTATGTTTATTGGATATCTGAAAGGTGCGAAGGGTTGGAAATTATGGTTCAATAAAGGTGGAGCTTTAGAGAGTCAGAATACTACATGACCATAGTGACTCAGGGGGATAAGGATAACAAGGAGGTTGCTAGAGAAAGGGTCGAAATTGAGGTGGAGTTATTGGGGGAAGAGTAGTGAAGATTTGGAGGGTGAAGACGACGACACTGATGATAGGGAGGTTGATGTTGTTGATAGGGCGAATGGGGTTATGACGATGATTAAGGGCTTGGATCATACAACTTGGTAAAGGACCAAACTAGGAGAGGAACCCGGGCATCAGAGAGGTATGGTTATTCCGATCTAGTGGCTTTTGATTTGGTTTCCGCCAATGAGTTGAATAACTTGGAACCTAGATTTTATTCGGAGGCGATTAGAAATAAAGATCATGAATCTTGGAAGTGTGCAATGGAGGATGAGATGGCATCACTTGAGAAGAATGATAGTGGACAAGCCTAGTGACCAATGGATGGTTGGTTGGTTATAAATGAGTGTTCAAATGGAAAGAAGGAATTATGGGGTTTGAAACTCAAAAAAGTGGGGTCTTTTCTCTAAAAAATTAGTATTTTTGTTTCTTCTTGTGTGGATTCTTCATCTACTGGCTTCAAATTCTGGGTAATCCTTTGAGCTTTATGTTTTCTTGCTTTATTTAGCATGATGATGATGTGACGAGGAGGTTGAAACTCAAATTTTTTTGAAGTGTTTTGAGGAAATTTTTGGCTATGTGAATGATCTTGTGTTTAACTCACTGCGGGGAGGGGGTGAGGGGTTGCATGTGTTCTTATGCTTTGATGATATTGTCTTCATTTACTATGGCTATTTAGGAGGAATGATTCTTGATTGCATGATCTTCGTAATGAGATTCTATGATTTTCCATGAGTTTGTTGTTTAGAGAGAATAATTCTTTATTGAATAGCCTTCATGATGAGATAAAATGGCTTGGAGTGTCTTAGCTATTTAGGAAGAAGTATTCTTCTTGAATAATACATGGTATATGCCTTTGAGTATTATTGCATTACCACCATTTTCTTATTTTGATAGGATGGCTCCAAAAAGAAATAGGTCGGAAAAGGGAACAACTTCCCAAGGTGACAAAGGGAAGAAGCCGGCCAAGCTTGGGAGATGAGAGCCGACGACTTCCATTCCTCCTAACCCCGCTTGTGTTGATGAGTTCATGGGGTTGACCACCATTTTTGTAAGTGTGGTCCGAATGTGAAAGTACTTGAGATACCCAAAGCAAACCATATTGGAGACAAAGTTTACTTGCAAGGAGACCTTGGGAACTCTAGGTCTACTCGAACCTGTCACGCAATTGCTAAACCGAATAGGTCTAAAGGGTTTCTTAAACAAGCATTCCAAGACTTACATATGGTGGACTTTGGAGTTTTTGGCAACCTTGGAGAAATCAAAGGACAGTGAGGAGAGAAGAATTATCCATTTCCACTTAGATGGAGTACACTATGTCGCATTGGGACATTGCCTAAGCATTCGGGTGGAAGTACGAGAAGGAGATTCTGAGGACACACCGACAAGGCCTACCATTTTCATGAGAAATATTGGGAGAATTATTTTGGGCACAGAGAGGAAGCATATTTGCAAGAACACTGCGATTATCCATCTAGCGTTGCGATATGTCCAGGGATTACTGTCCATGTGGGTAATTTGTCACAGAGAGCTTTCACAGTGTCCTGGTTCGAATGTCCAAATCATTTGAGCAATGACTCCGAAAGGAAATTTTCAGCCCAACTTGGTGGAGGCCTTCGTGGAGGAATTCATTTCCATAAAAAATAAGAAAGGTGGCAAAATATCTATGGGTGGCATGGTCGGACTCTTAGCCCAACACTTAGGCCATCTGGTTCCTTCTCCATTTGCATTGACGAATTTAGGCCATTCGGGGACAAGTTACACTATAGATAAGATAGAAAGGGCTTCTATGGTATCTACCACAACCTCAGATGATCAATTTGTGTGGTTGTACGATGGCTCCACGGTCTGCAATTTCATGATCCTTCCACAGCCGGAGCGCACCGGTATCAACCAGAATACGGCATTGGAGGATTTATTCCTAGGGCCCGATCTGCGGTTTGAGAAAGACTTTTATAGAGTCTTATCAAATTCGGACTTAGATATCGAGGAGGAGGATGGAGAGACTCCATCTAGGGCACCACCGAGTCGCACTCACCTACCCACATACTTCCTCGACCAATTCCACATTTTGGGGAACAAGTTGCGAGTTCTACCCAACTTGTGCAGGATATTGGTCACGCGGTGGGCGGAATGAGTATATAGTTGGAGGATTTTTGGGGTCTAGGTTGAACTCCATCGAGCGGGAAATGAATGAGGAGTTCGCCGTTGTGAATGAGAGGGTGGATGTCTAAGAAGAGGTCATCGAGCAATTGATCGAGAGATTTCACATCTTAAGGTTCGATGGTTTTCAGGATGTCATTCCTATCGAGAGACAAGAAATGCGACAAGTAGAGATATGAAGAAGGCATCATATACGACACTTAAGGAGAGACCCTTCGGGGTCACATAGTGAGTTCCACTACTTTTCTCTTTTCCTCTCATGGTTTTTATTGTTTCACTGCATTAGGGATAATGCAAAGTTCAAGTGTGGGGGAGGGAGTAGTGAAACTCTTAGGATTTTTCATCTAGAGATTCCTTTGTATTTTTGGCATTGTTTCATTTGGTGTTTTTGGTGTTATCTTTGGATTTGGGAAATTGGTAGAGTTTTTGGTGGTGTAAATTTTAGGGTGCTATCTTTTCGTCTTGTGGGATGGTTTGGGATGAACTTTTTGGTGGTATAATTTTTTTTCATGATCTTTCTGTAGTATGAATCCCATCTTTGGGGCATTCTATGCTACACAAAAAAAATTGAACAAAAGGGAAAAAAAACCTGGCTAAGTTGGAAACCCAAAAGGGCAATTTGGGCAAAAATGGAAAGAAAACCTAGAAAGGTCGAAATACCTAGATAAAAATGAGAGGCTAGGGTCGGCTATGTTGAAAAACCTAGGTAAAAATGAGAGACCATGTGGAAAAAGGTGAGATGTGAGCTCAACATGTGTGAACACTAGGATGAAAACCTGAAAAGGCTCTTAGGAAAAATGATAGAAATTGAGAGGAATCAGAAACGAAATTTGAACATATTACGGCCATCTTTGGCACATCTCTTGGATTATCTTCGGCAGCTTCTTCGGTGGAGTAAACTAGTTTAGCACTTATAATTCTACTTTACCTTTTTCCACTTTTTATTTTGTGTATTTTTGGTGGATAGGTTACTTTATCATCTTCAGGGAGAGTGAGAGTTGTGAGATTCTTACAATCTTTGGGGCGAAATAGGGTAGCTTATGATTAATTTGAATGTATTGGTCAACTTATCTGTGCATGATACATTCCTCTTGGACCTTTTCTCATTTTTGTTTACTCTAGGACGAGTAAATCATAAGGGGATTGATGTGCACCTTTATGCATGCGTTAACCACTGCATTCAACACACTTATTATCATGTTTTCTTTGGTTGATTGCTAGTTTTAGTTAGGTTTACACGACAAAGGGTTTAGACGACCATTATTGGTTTTCTTGTCTAAATCCCGAGTTTTGTAGAATTAATTGAAACTAACAGACACTTTGTATTCACGGGAACCTAGATTATCTTTTGTGATCTTACAAGTAGGTTACTCATGAGTACTTTTTCATCATCATTTTTTTGAAGGCCATCTGCGAGGGTGGTACATATGCAAGAATGGTAGAAGATGTCGAAGGCCATCGTGAGGATGGTAGTAGATTGAAGGTTGCAAACTCCAAAGTGTGGTAGTAAATGGAATTAAGCTCGTAAAATGAGGATTTGAAGTTCAAGAAGGCTAAGAACGGAAGAAAATGCCAACTGGTCGAACTAGCCGGCTGGCCAACCGGTCGGCACGATCTGTGCACTAGCCCAATTCCATCCATGCATAATTCATGCAAAGTGGCTAGCACGACACATTCAATTTACACGGGCCGTGCACCTTCGTGCAGGCCGCTTCACCAGTGCTCCAAATTCATTTCCAAATGGCTAAGTATTGGCATGAGCCGCTCTGGTTTACACGGTCTGCGTCATTCCAAGAACCAAAAGTAAAGACCAGCCATGGGGTGTGAAAAATAGCACGACCCACGACAACTTTCTGTGCAAAAAGTCCTTCTAGCCGACGGGCCGCACAAAATGACACGAGCCCGCAAATAAGAAGTTCCAGATTAAACACCAGCCACGTTGCAAGTCCGTGTGCCCTGCCCTGCACGAGGCTGCATTGCCTGTGTCAGCCCGTACGGTCAACACTGTATGAGGCTGCATGGGCTGTTCCGTGATGCATATCCCGATTTGTACGATGCTGCACGGACCTTGTTATTTTCCATTGGCCTATGAAATTGTGGCTGCTAGGGTTTATAGGCCATTTTGGGCCTTTTTCAAGGCCCAATTTCCTATTACTATATAGATGGACCTTTGTCAAGTAGGGTTGAAGTTGATGCACAATTTTAGACTTCAAGAGAAGGTTAGGGAGAGAAAATACTCTTCCTTGTCTCTAGGTTCTTTTCCTATCTTCTCTTCAATTTTCTTTTGCACAAAAGTATTGAATCCAATGAAATACTTGGGGTTCAACTGGCGCATATCACAGAACGCAACTTGCAAAAGATTTTGGAAAAATTGGTCAAGCTGAAGTCTATGATTGCCGGTGCAATCAATTCACCTGGGGTGTTAGAGTGACATCTGATGAAGAAGGGTCTGGTGATGATGATACCAATTCTTCCACCGAATATTTGGATAGAAATAGTTTATCGGCAGACGCCATCCCAACCCTATCACCACCCTATTGATTGCCATGATTATTTGTCATGCATAATGATGATTTTTTGGATTTTTTTGCTATATTTTCTATTTTTCTTGATAACTTTTAATTTGTGGGATGTTTGTTGGATATTGTATGCCTGTGGTAGCGATATTAGTCTCTCCAATTTAGTTTCATTATATTTCTTACTTGATTATGTGAACTTGGGATGAGACCTATTCATCATACATTCCAAGTTCTGGATGTATTTTTTATCCATTGTTGATTTATTAGTTGCGATAAAGAAGTCTGACTTTGCACACCATTCACACCCATGATTTTGAGTTAACCGACAAGTTACCAACTAAACTCCGACGTCACATGATTTAATTTATTTTATTGGATTTAGACACTGGTTTGGAGGGATGGGCATGTAAGAAATCGCTAGTCCCAATATGCGAAGTTACTTTAATGTAGTTAATTAACTTGGGGATTATATTTCTATTCAAGTACTAATGTTTGTTTTGTGAGATTTCTTATATCTACCTATTTCTATGTGTGTTATAATTATTATGTTGGCTTGTTCTTCATGTTCTTGTTAATTCCATGATTGTCACACTCACACACAGTAGTATGCTTTCATGTTGGTGCCATTATTGATACCCCCGGGCAAGGAAACCTAGATGTGCTTGAGGTAACGATAGTCTGAACCCGTGTGGATGTGTGCACGTGGGTTACCAAGTCAAAATTACTATTGACTGTACACTAGTAAGCCGGCGAGTTGTTCCGAAGGGTTAGGGTAGAGATAGTTAAAGTAGCAAAATAAGGTTAACTTTGCAATCCTAGAGCCATTGATAAGGTGCTTCACCCTCTTTTCCCTTTTAGGCCTAGGGAGAATCATTCGTGGTGTAGTGCCTGAGATGTAATAGCATGGGGGAGATTAAGATCTTCACAGAAGGCAGGGTCGTTGTTACGCTCCCCTATTTACAGAGGTGGTGGCGATGGAAGATTACATGCAGACCCTACTTGACAGGTATGAGGAAGTGTTGACCATTGACCACACCACGTTTCACAACACTATAATAGGTTTATAGTTCTTACATTTGATGAAATCGAGGATCGAAACAATATTAATCATGTCACACAAATATTCCCCAGGTGCTAGTTTATATAGTTTATTCTCCATTTAGTTTCATGCTAGTAGTTGTTAGTAACCCCCCTCATGACTGTTTTACCAACCCTGATTATTCCTAACACGTGATCGCGGCTGTGTGTAGTTAATTATTAGATTCCTATCATCTCTGTGGACGACCCCGGTACTCGCCACTATCTACCAATTTTGGTAGCATAGTAGTTGGAACCTGAGCAACACTAAAAATCTCTATCTTTGAACTCACTTTTCCTCCTCTTGGGTTAATTTGTTGGATCTCCCGTGATTGGTTAAAGAGACATGGGAGGGGGAGGGTCAATACCCATTCATTGTAATGTATTTAACTTGCCCATAACCACCGATAAGGATGAACAAGAAAGCTTATAGGGGTACATTGATCCTGGAACCCGGGAAGACATTTTGATAAAGAAAACTGGTAAGAAGGATTACCTAGGGAATTATAAGGGTACTTAAAACAACATCCCAAAAACTTTTGTCATACCCCATCCGACCCACAACCGAAACAAATGCAGTAGCAGCTCATCCGACGATCCCGAAGAAGGAAACTACTGAACAACCGGTGATCAAAGCGATGACAGAATATCTTGACCAACTAGTCAAGGGGATTGCAGTTGCAGGAGGAGTTCAAATCCTAACGAACCTCGATGATCAAAATTCATTCCTTGAGAAGACATTAGGCCAGGTCAGCGCGACACAAACCAAGTCTTAGGGTGATCCTAGTGATGAGGAGGATGACGAGGACGTAAAAAATTAGATATCAATTCCATTTAATTTATTTCACGCCGACATTTTATTCATTTAATGTTTATTTGTTTTTGAGAAAATATTGTTCTACAATGCATGGAAGAATAGGGAGAATGTTTCTTTTTTCATCAAGAACCTTGATGAGTCCAGGGCCATGGTGGCGAAAGGGTTTCTCTAAAAATCCCGCCACATCCATACTTCAACACGTGGAGTTAATTGTGTCCGAGTTTGTGAGCCGATCTTCCATGCTAAGGCAGTATTGCCTTCCGCCAACCACAAATTCATCGATGTTGGAGAGACTGTTAAACATGTGGCTGATTAGCCAGTAGTTTTGGTCGACAAAGATGAGGAGCCCCCAAAGAAAGAGAAGACGGACGTGCTTGTGAAGGTATCCCCGGATAAGGAATGGGAATTCTTGGAGGTCCCTGACGACGAGGTATTTCCATTAAAAGATTTTATATAAATAATTCATTGTTTACATATATCCAATGCTCAATTCCTAATTGCAAAATGACATTGTTTTCTTTTCACGTTTAACAACCTGCCACTACATCGTTGATGCAACCATCCGATTCTACGACCAGTTACTGGCTGGGGAAACCATTGTTGGACAAATTATTCAAGCCACTGAAACTGGTAATCCTTTTATACCACGTTAATATTTTATTTCAATAATTTTTATATACTTATTGCATTGGATTCAAACTTTGCACAAGCAGATTATAAATATGCGCAAATTGAATGACTATCAAATGATGAAGACATTCATCAAACATTGAAATGAGGTGGCAAAGTAAATGAATGCTATGGGCAAGGTTGCGTATTACACCATGTTTTTGGAATCCACATTTGCGAAACCTTACAAATGTTGCCTAGATATCGAGCAAATGTTCGAGTTCAGAGGGAAGTTTGTGAATTGTCATGGCATGACATGGATCTCGAAAACTCAGATGGATTTGTGGATGGGGTAAGTTTTAAATTTTAAATTTCCAAATTTAGATTTAAAATACAATCGAAGACATAAATTGACTTGTACTCTGACATAGACCTAAGGAATAAACCATATCACAACAACATGATCATAATAACATTTTGTGTCTCGAACATAGGAATGACAGACACCGGTCATGAAGAGAGTGATATCACTAACCAGATTGCCCTCATTTGGGATGTGATGGCTGCATCTGAAGCTAAAATTTATGTGCTACCCTACCTCAGGAGGTCACACATTTTCTTAATGTTTAAATTACTATCCCTTTAATAAACATATTCCTACATATTAATTTTTTAAGCATTAACACAGGTCACATTGGTTCCTCATCATTATTTATCCTGGTACAACCGATATTTTCACCTTGGACACAATGACCGGTGGTATAAAATCCAACAAATACATCGGAAGCCAAGTGATTTCTAGGTTTTTCTATCCATTCAATTATACTTCATTTTCCCCTTCAAAGTTTTTAAAGTAATATTTCAAAATAATATTTCCGCAGGCTTGCATGTAATTATGAGAGAGAGAAGAGGAAGAATGAACCCTCAGTCGATTTCACCTGGAACATAACAAACATCAACGTAAGTATTCATAAAAATATTTTACAAGTACTTTGTAAATTTTCTTTTCTCCACACTGATTAAACATTGGAAATACTGTTTTCTGTCTTATCACAGAGTAAAAGGGAGCAGCTGGGAACGCGACTATTATGTCAGGCTATTCCTTGAAGATCTGGTCATGAAAACACTTCAAAGAATCCACTTGACGTAAGTATCACAACTACATAACAAATAACAATAGTTCTGCCTTCATTTTCAAAACTGCGTCCTACTACCTAACCTTTAATCAAATCACAATTTTTTCCAGAGAACCAAGGTCAATACAACACATACGAACTTCAAGAGGTGGCGGACAAATGGTGCGGGGCATGGGTTAATATTTATGAGAAATAGACTAAGACAGACGTTGAAGACTTTGATTGATTGATAGGTGTGGATGTGTAATGAGAGTTTGTATATAAACTATGATGATTTATGATTTCTTTATTTTCATTTGTGGATTCATATATTTTTCAATAGCAAATTTACTCTTTTTAGTAAATTTGGTGGGATTTATTAAATTCATTTTCCCCATGGTTGATCCTGGATGGGGCACGAATTTAAAAATTATCCATTTTAATTGTTTTTTACAATTATAGCACCAGTAATTGATAATACCTGGGCCACGACCTTTCGAGGCCCGCGAGCTTCGAGCTTAGGGTATCGTCTAAAGTCCAACTTGAGGCCCATAAAGGGACGCGTGATCCAGTCCTAATTAAGGATATTATTGATTCCTACAAGGAATCTATCATGAGTTACCAATTGTATTCGAATTGTTGTACTTATCAAATAAGGAAAGGAGTTCGAATCCTATTGAAGATCAGGTTCTCCTCCCCTATAAATACACAGGTCTAGTAAGCCTTTAAACCATTCAATACTCTCTGGATACAACGCTGATACTAACTTAAGCATCGGAGTGTTTACCCCCCGGACACCGAGGGCATTATCTTGCAGGTCGGATACGATTCGGTGATCACAACGAGAGGCTCTTATCGGTGGAAATAGATTCATCAGTTGAAAATCTGAAGGGAGACTTTGGCAACAATGTGAAATTAGTGGATAGGTTGAAAAACCTATGCAAAAGTGAGAGTCCATGGTGTGGAAAAATGTGAGAAGTGAAGAGACATTTGTGGGATGCTAGGATGAAAACCCAAAAGGGCTTGTAGGTAAAATGAGAGAAATTTAAAAATCCTATGGTTATCTTTGATTCTCTTTTGGAAGTCATTTTGGTAGAGTAACTTAGCTTCACACTCATCTTAGCATCTTTGGGGATTGAGAGTTATGAGATTCTTACATCTTTGTGAGAACTAGGGTAGTCTAGGAATAAATATTGAATGGTATGGGGAACTCTTTGCATTCTATGTTCCTCTTAGATCTTTACTCGTTCTTGTTTACTCGAGGACGAGTAAAGGTTTAAGTTTGAGGGAATTGATCTGCAACTAGAAGGATGTGTTAACCAATGCATTTAGAACACTAGCTTGTTAGTATCTTTTGTTTGGTTGATTGCTAGGTTTAGTTGAGTTTACATCACAAGATGTTTAGATAGATTTTGTTGGTTTTCTTACCTAAATCCCTCATTTTTTTATATTTTAGACCTAATTGATGTTATGTACTTACGGGCATTCAGATCCTATTTTGTGAGCTTCATTGTATATTTCTTGTAAGCACTTTAGAGTAGAAGGCCATTCGCAAGGATGGTAGTAAACTGAAGGCCACGCGCTTAATCGTGGTAGTAGATAGAAATGCGTCAAATAGAAAGGGGTTTAAGCATGGACAAAGCTAAAGACTAGCACGGCCGTGTTCTATTGCACGGTATGTGCCCGCCAAATTGGTGGTTCCTAAGTAAGGGCACGGCCTGCAAGGAATTTCAAGTCTCATGTCATTCATTATGATTGTATGACTAAGTATGAGCATGGGTTGTGCCTTATTGCACGACCTGTGCACCTTGAAGATCAGAATAAAAAAACCAACCCACGTCTCGCATCGTTTCGCATGGCCGGTCCATCAAAAGGTCAAATGCTCAACTCCAGCCGGCGGTCCGCAAGGAATCACACAGGATACGCTATGTAGAAGGTCAAAACACACTTCTAGCTGACAATCGTGCAAGGGCCGTATGCTATCAGATGGGCTGTGTCGCCATTCAGCCTAGGGTTTCTCTACTTTTTGGGCCTCTTCAACGCCCATTTTCGATCTAAGAAGCCTATTTTTACTAGGTTTTAAGTTTGGCATTAGTTGTATTTTCATTATCTTTTCTAAGAGTAGGTAGAGAGAGAATGGGAATAATATTTTTCTCTTCTTTTAATCTTCCTAGTTTTGGCCAATGGCATTGAATCCAATGGAAAGATTAGGTTCCATGCTTATAGAGTTGTTTATTTGCTTGTGGATCTAGTTTGTATTCATGATTTCGTAGATCTTTTATGAGATTCTAGGTCTCCTATCATTTTATGTTTATAAATATCATCCTTGACTTGTTCCTTAAATTCTTGTTAAATGTGTGATTAATATCCTATGTTGGTATACACCTTAGTATATATTTCATGTATAGTGCTAGTATCATTTGTCCCCTTAGGATTTTTCACTAGGGTAATAGGAAGGTGAGAGTCTATGGCCATATGGGTGTATTTAGGTTGTGAGCACCTCTCTGATGATCGTACGCTAGTAGAATGGAAGATTGTATCCCTGTAGGTGAGGGAATGATAGTTAGTGGTAACTAGGGTTGTAGTAATTCGACCATTATCATTTCCACTCTAGAATCATCATGCGATGCTAATCAATTTGCCTCTATAAGCCTAGGGAAAAGTATTCATAGTGGTGGCCCAAGATGTGATTATTTATAGGAAAGAGGAACGCATAATGGTTGGACCGCTTGATGCACTTTCCTAACTACGGAGGTGGTGTCGATAGAATAAGACGTGAGCACTTTTGTGTGACAGAAAAAGGGAAGTGTTAACTATCTACAACACTATGTGACATAAACATTGGGATAGGTTTATATATCTTACATTAGATAGAATCTAGGATCAAAGTACTATACGTATCATGTTACACAAATGTCCCTAAGTCTTAGCTTAATATAGTGCAATGACTATTTCCGACATGCAATCGGATTGATGACCTGATAGGGAGTCTTGCGTAGTTAACTTTTAAATTCCTAGCATCTCTGTGAATGACCCCGGATTTGCCACTAGCTACCCTTTGGTAGTTTATAGTGAATACAGAAGCAACATATAAATTTATATCTTTGTGAAGCGCTCCACGGGTTAAATTTATCACCTGAAAAGTTGGTGTTATTAACGACCCCGCGGAGTGAGATGAACATGTTTTTTGTCCAAATCATGTATTGGTTCCAAATTTGTTGCTTTTATGCCGGTAAGATTTTCAATGACATCTATTTCATTTAATTTGGGTAAATATGCATTTGTATCCAACAATGCTTTGTTCTCAGCAGTATAATAAACAATGAACAAGTATGTGAAAGTTTCAAACTGATAAATGTGTTCTCTTTGTTTCGTGTATGATGTGTCCATTTTATACGGTTATTTTGGGACATTTTGGATTCACTTTTGTACACTTTTGTGCTTTATGTGTGGCATTT
>JAULKK010279542.1:0-14493 GCA_032355705.1 Rubia peregrina
CATACATTCAAATATGTACAACATTTACTATAAGTATCATATTCAAAATAGATGAAAGAACTTTCTAAATTAAAAAAGATTTGAATGGAGTCGAAAGTAGACGATCTTAAATTATTAGAGTTGAGTTGAGTTGGTTGATTTGAGTTGAAAAGAGCTGAGTTGAGAAGAGTTGAGAGGAGCTGAATAGAGTTGAGAGGAGCTGAGAAGAGTTGAGAGGAGCTGAGTTGAGTTGAGTTGAGAAGAGCTGAGTTGAGTTGAGTTGAGAAGAGCTGAGAAGAGTTGAGAAAAACTGATTGGAGTTGAGCTAAATTTATTAGAGCTGAAATAAGCTGAACTGGACAGGGCCTGTGTGTGTCTCAGATTACATTTATCATTAAATGTTAGTTTATAAAGTTTTTCATATGTTATAATATAAGATAGAGATATATGATAGCTACTGACTGTTGTAGTGTACATTATTTTAGTTGTATTGTGCACACATTTTAAAAAACTATGAATCTGTTATTTGTACTTTTATTTTTCTGATTTGATAGCACGTATTTATTTTTTTAGAAGTTGCATATGTTAGTTCCTTTATGCATTAGTTAGTTATATTGTGTGTTTATTCTACTGATTTGATAGTATGTATTTATTTCATTATATGTTGCACATGTTAGTATACTTTATGCATTAGTTAGTTAAGTGTGTGTGTGTGTGTCTTAAATTATATTGCTTATTGTTTGTCATTTAATAATTTATTGTTCCTGACTGTGTATATGATTTTTTTTTAGCTTTACATGGAGGAGTTGAAGGTATATTTCAAAATGCTGAACCTAAAAAATTGAAGGCATATTTGAAAATTCTGAAGGTGATTGTAATTTTTCTGTATAACATTTATTTAATTAATTAATTTGAGTTATTGTATACTATCTTACATGTGTTATGGTGTTTAGATTATGTGCCTCTTCTGAGGAAATCGAAGAAGCTGGATGAACCTTCACTTCAAACTGAGCTGAAGAAGATTCAGCAGTCCTACGCTTCTGGAGGTTGTTTTATTTTCTTTATATATTGTATTTTATTTTTGTGACTATGTTTGTTATTTATTTTGTAATGTTCTTAGTTTGTCCTTCTGTTTTGTTGTGTAGTTGCCTCATTGGCATGTAGGTCTGCTAGGATTGGTGGTGCTGTTACCCCAGAGGTTTATGTTGTTGCTCCTCCTAAGGAGCTGAAGAAGAAAATGTTGAAAGTTACTGTGAAGAACTTGAAGTCTTTTGAAGGCGGATCAACCCAAGATTTTAAAGACTTCGACTATGATACTTTGTTTAGTGATGTAGTTTGAATGAGAAAAGAGGCAGATGGTGTTAATGAGGTTGGGGGTTCAGTGGCTGTTGAGGCTGGAGGTTTAATGGCTGGTGAGGTGGTTGGTGAGGCTGGGGGTTCTTTGGTAGCTGGGGTAAGTAGAGAGGAAACTGGTGTTGATGAGGCTGGGGGTTCAGTGGCTGCTGAGGCTGGAGATTGTTTAGTGGCTGGTGTAGTGAAGGAAGTTTTTTTTGATGTTTTAGATTGTATGATTGTAAATGTTAGTGCTGGTGTTGAAGGAGTTGGAGTTGATGGTGAAGCTATTAGGTCTGTTGATGGTGTAGGATCAGGTGGTGTTAAAGGTGGTTCTACCGGTGTTGGTGTTGGTGAGGGTGTTGAGGGGAATGATTTTTCTGAAGAAATTGATGGTGAAGTTGATGCATTTTTTTAGAAGTGTTTTGATGATTTGATTATGTTGAATAGGAATCAGAGTGAGTCACTTAGGGAATAAGGTGTGCCTACTGTAGTTATCAATATTGAAGGACGGAAGAACAAAATGTCCCCAACAACTAAGAAAAAGAATGAAGTATCACAGAGTTCGAAGCAGAAGTCCCCTTCCGTGAAGTCGAAGAAGAAGGGGAAGGAAGAAGTTGGGAAGTTGGCAGCTGGTGAGTTGAAGAAAAAAACAAAGGTATTAGTTCAGAAGAAAATGTAGCGAGATGGTGCTAGTTCCAGTGAGAAAATGGTATAAGATATCGAACGTCATTCGCAATAATGGTAGAATATATTGAAGGCCATTCGCAAATATGGTAGTAGATTGAAGGCCATGGATTCCAAATCGTGGTAGTAGATGTAATTGGGACCGAGAAAGGCGGATTCAAAGTTCAAGAAGGCCAAAGAGGAAACAGAGGGATCATTGTTCGAGGTTTCATGGAGTTGTGGAAGAAATAAAAGAGGAATCAGTACTTGAGGGTGTCACCATTGGATTCATCTTCTCCAGCGTTATAAAATTGACTACAAGAACTCCTAAATTGGACCAATGGTTCACCCGTAGCGGAGTAAAGAAGTTAGTCAAGAGAACCAGCCACGGCTTGCTCGGATCGCACAAGCTTGGCTCAGACCAAAATCTAGCACGGCCAACACAAACTGGTACACTCGTGTCTAGGAGCCTTTGCAACGCCTGTATCACCTAGCATGGGCCGTGTCAATTTTTGGCACGAGGGTCCCCTCTTTTCACTCCAAAAGCAAGGCAAGCATGTGGATGGGATGTTCCGTTTTACAAGTACCAAACTTTTTTGAAGTCACAATGCCTAGACCAGCCTACGGGGTGTCAAAAATGATGCCGGGCATGTCGAAGTACTGAGAAAAACAAGGTTTCAGTCGACGGTGTGTCTAAAACGATGCATGGCGCAAAGTGGAAAAGAGAAAAATGAAGACCCAGCTAGTAGCCCGTACCGGATGACACGTGGCACACCCAGCACGAGCGGCACGGCCTGTGCCAGGATCGACTCACAGTGCCATCACGTCCGGTACAGCTCATGCCAGGTTTGGCGCTTTGCACCGGCACAAGCCTTGACGACTGCTAGGGTTTTGGTCCTATTTTTTTATCCAATTACCTACTACTATATATATGGACCTTTGTCTACTTGGGTTAGAGGAGAAGACTCATTTTTTAGATCTTAATTGGTTGCCAGAGAGAGAGAAAACTCTCATTTCTCTCTAGTTTCTTTTCTTTTCATCTTTCTTTTGCCCAGAAGACTTGAATCCAATGAAATATTTGAGTTCAATGCTTAGTAATTACGAATTTAGCTTGGGGACTATATTTATATTTATGAGTTGATGTTTATTTTGTGATATTTCTAGGTCTACCTATTTCTATGTGTTTTGTGATCATTATGTTGGCTTGTTCTTAATATTCTTATGAATTGCATAGTAGAACACTTTGTCGGCGCACAACCAAGTCTACTTTCATGTTGGTGCACTATTGCTACTCCTCAGTTAAGGAAACCTAGATGCGCTTGGGGTGCGATAGTCCGGAACTGGGTGTGTTCATGAAGGTTACCATTGTTAATCGCCACGATAGACCATGCATCTAGTTAGCCGACCAAAGAGGTTAGAAAGGTTGCAGGTAGAGATATAGTAGGTAGAAAACTAGGATTGTTTGTCGATCCTAGAAGTCATCGTTAAGACGGCTACTTCCTTTGCCTTTGTAGATCAAGGGGTAGTTCGTTCTTGGTGTTCGGCCCGAGACTTAATTGCACGGGGGAGAATCAGACCTGCGCAATGTGCCATAGCCATTGTTGCACTCCCCTAGTCAAGGAGGCGAGGGTGATGGAATATTTTATACGCACACCTCTATGTGATAGATAGGGGGAGTTTTGACCATTTCCCGCACCATGTGACACAAACACTAGAATGGAGTTAAGTTCTTGTATTTGATGAAATTGATGATCGAAATAACATTGACCATGTTATGCAAATATTCCCAGAGTATTTTTTTATAGTTTATTCCGTTAATTGCATGCTTTTAAGTTGATAGTTGAAAATACCCCCCCTCCCGGAATGGTTATTCTCACAACACTGTTTATTCCTAACACGTGGTCGGATTGATGACCCGACCACGGTTGTGTTTAGTAGATTACTAGATTTCTAACATCTCTGTGGATGACCCTGGTACTTACCACTATCTAACATTCTTAGTAGTATAGTAGTAGGAACGGGAGCAACATATAAATTCTATCTTTGTCCCTTAGTAAATCATCCTCCTCTCATTTTAAACGACGCTCGGGAGGGGGCAAGTCACATATGTTAATATTTAGATGTTATTTTTTATTAACACTTTGCATATTTTCTGTCTTGTTATAATTTTTTTACATGTTGATAAGAAACTGTATTTATTTTCTTGCATGTCTCGTATGTTAATATTCATAATTTATTTGTTACTAATGCCTATCTAACTATTTTTTCCCAAAAAAATGGGTTGTCTTCTTTGTTATCTTAGAATTTGCATTTGTGTTATTAAATGTTGCATATTTTAACATTCATGTTGTACTAGATACTGTGACTGGCTTTTGTTTAAAATTTCATCTTTGTTTGTTAGTTTTAAACTTATGTTTTGCACATGTTAGTGTATTAGTATCCTGAATTTATTAGTAACTTTTTAAGTTTTGTATGTCTAATATTTTCATATTCAATTTTATCTTTTAGGCTTGCTAAGAAATTCTCTATTGCCTGATGTCCTTCAAAGTTGAAGTACGTATTTTGTTCCCTGATTCCTGAGCAGAAGAAGGATATTGATAAAATAGGATTTGGTGGTCTGCTTCATTTTGATTCTATCCCTGTTAGAATCATCCCATGGCTGGTTGAGAGGTTTGATCTGGTGGGGTGTGTCCAAGAAGTAGCTAGCTCCAGGTATAATATTACCCCTGATGATGTGTATGACATTTTATGCATTCCTAGGGTTCCGGGGTGTCCTGTGGGGCTGGTGAAGATTAATGAGAGGGTTGTCTCTAAAGAATTAGATATTAGGGATAGATGAAGGGCTGAGTTAGGTTCTGATAAGTATGTTAATATCACGTACATGATTTTTTTGAGATTATTAAACTGAGTGAGAGTGGTGATCATTTAAGAGACACTTTGTTGTTTGTGTGATGTGTACTTTCTTGGCCCTAACTATAAGAAATATGGAAGACATGAACATTATTAGTGCTTTAGAGAATATGAGAACTATTCAGAGTTTAGATTGGTGTGGCTTAGTTCAGGATCGTCTATATGAGGGTGTTGGTAGTTTTAAATCTGGGAGTAAAAATGTGTCTTCTGTTAGTGGTTCTGTGTTTGTATTGTTGCTAGCATATATTTATAGGTTTCCCTTTAGAGGTCAGCCTGACCCTACTAGATTTCCCTTGCACCTGCATTGGTCGAGCAAATCCTTGTTAAAGAAGGTTCATTTTCTTAAGATAATGGGGTATGATAAGGGAGTTATATTTTATGGTGGGTTTCCTTTGAGCAAGGATGACAGGCTCAAAGAGAAGAGTAACAGTCAGAAATCCAAGGAAATTCGTAATGAGAATGTTAGTTGTGAGGGGCTTCGTACCCCGACTGTTGTATTTGATGGCATTGGTCAGGAGTCAGGAATCATTTCGTATCGCATTCCAAGTGGTGTGATGACCAATGAGACCATTGATAAATCTTCTAGTAATGTAAGTCTTTTTCATCTTTTTAGTCTTTTTTTCTGACAGTTATTTAAGACTAGTGCATGTTGTTTTAAAACTAATGTTGGTTTAAGTTAAACTAATGCAGGTTGTAGTTTATAATTTTGTAAAACAGTTTCTAATTTTTTGTTGAAATGACCTTTGTTCTTTTCTCTCAGTCTATGCATAGGATATGTCTCGTTTTCAAATGAGACTGGAGGTTATTACTTGAGCTTTTGTGCAAAATCTTGAGAAAACAAATACTAGTCCTGTTTTGCAACCACAACCGTAGCCACAAACCGAATCACAAAAACAACAAGAAAGTGCAAATGAGGATCCAAAGTGTGTCTAGAGCACTTGAAGTTATGGAAGATCCAACGACACATCAGTTGGTTGATAGGATTGTTGATGAATACATGAGGAAAACTCGTTCCTTGATTCCTTCATTCACCTTTGGGATCAAAGGACTTGATGATATGCAGTTTAGAATTTGATGTCTTTTAATTGTTTTTGGATGATTTGTAATCAACTTATGTTAAGACTGATTTGCTTATGCAGATACAACTTATGCGACTTTGAGACACTGTTTTGCTATCTGTTTTATGGCTGGAGGTTTTTGAAACAAATTCATTTTGAACAACAAGAAGTACTATTTTTATTCTTATTAAAGCCAATTTACATTTCAGTTATTTTATGTGTTTTTAATTTTTGTGATTAACTGAGCATATAAGAAAACAAATGCAATTGATGGGTCAGTAAATTATAGTTGTGAGCCGACTAATTCTACACGTATTTAATTATTTCTTATCACTAAATTTATGTGAAACAGAATGCAAGTCGCTTAAAAATGTTGGTATTTGGGTAAGCAAAACAAATGCAAGTTTTAAGTTAATAAGTGACAATTGTAAGGAAACAAATACAATATGTTATTCAGTGTAATAAAATCTTTTAAGTTAATGGAAAACAAATAATATATATTGGTAAATAAATTCAACATGTATCCTTAAAAAATCCTACTTTTAAAGTTTCTTTACATCTAGTGTTTTTTTACCAAATTCAGTAGTTTTCTTGCTTGGTTTTTTATTTCCAATCCTGACTTCACCCTTTTTCCTCTTCATTTTTTCTTCCTTTGGGTTGGATCAAGTACCTTAGGTGCACTTGTTATGTTGGAGTTGCATTGGCTACTTGTAGCTAATTGTTCAATGGCATTGGTGTTTGAAGTCAACAATTCTTCTATTCTTGCTAAACACGTTTCAAACATCTTTTCAAGGGTTCTTCTAAATTCTAAGTTTCCTTTGGTTTTCGGAACTAAATAGTAGCATTTTCTGGACATATTATTCCGCCATGAAACTGCACCATTGATGTTTTCTGATTGTTTTTTCCTTGGCCAAGACCATTGTCCTATATTTCTGTTTTGTTCTTTTTTGTCAATCTTCTGAGGATGTATTTCTCTTGGATTTCAGTGGTATATTTGAGGTGCAATACTCTAAGATTGTGAAAGCACATCATACCTGACACTTCAACGCATTTGCATTTGCATTATACTTCAACTAGCCTGTCTACATTTTTGTATTCGACCTTCTCATATTTAGATTCATCATGTTCTAGGCGGAATTCATATTTTTTTTTATGGTGGTTCTAAGAACACTTCCTTGACTTTAGTTTCCATTGCAAGGGAAAATTCCCTTTCAAATCCTTTGTACGATGCAAGTGTGTAAACATTTCCAGCATATTAAACCAAACCTGTACAATTCTAGTAGTTGGGAAACAAATGCGTATTGTAAGTTAACAGTTTCAGGTTCTAGTTAAATTAATACATATATTTTTAAATGTACTTAATGTAAGCATATCTTCAACCCCCCCTCCCCCACCCTCCCAAATTTGGCTTTGCTTTTCCATATGTATTTTCATTGTCTGCTTTTTCTCTCCTCTAATTTTGGATTGTTTGGTTGAAGAGCTCAAAAAAGTGAGGGAGTGTAGTTGTTTTGTTTGCACTAAAGCATAGGGCATGGTTGGTGCTTTCGCTCCTTTGTGATGATAGAATGGAGGCAGAGAAAATAACTTTGTTGTATGTTGTGCTCCATTTCTCACGAATGCATTATAGCTGTTGAAACTATGTGCTATTTTTCCAGCTTGTAGTTGGCAATTATTGAGCTCTATTTCTCTTAAAATTCAGATGGATCAGTACATCCCTTCATACAATGGTTTAAAGCATTTTGGAAAGATTCATCTTTCTTCAATTTTCCATAATATTGTATTGCATTTTGTTTTATGTGCCATAAGCAAAACCTGTGTTTTGTGCTTTAGAAGACATGAAGTTGTACCTGAAATGAAAGTTTATTAATAAATGTATTTACAAGTAACTAATTTGTCATATAAAATAATTTATATATACTGTAAGGTAAGAGGTACAAAAGCTGACATTCCTTATTCAGCTTTTGGTCTATAAGTAATTAAATTTTTTAACTTGCATCATTCCAGGAAACCTATTTTTTAAAGAAACAAGTAACACTTATAAGCTATTTAATGCATATTGTAAGGTAACAGTTGCAGTTTCTAACAGACCATATTCAGTGTTCAGATATGTAAGTAACAAGTTTTCATAATTTACCTCATTTATAGCTTTTCCCATTGAAGAATCTTGATTTGGGAATATTGTGACAGGTTCCTTCCCTTCCATATTGATTTCTAGAAATTCTTGAGGAGCCACACCAAAGTATCAGCCATTTTTTTTACAATAAAAGCAAAGCAAACTTGGTTATCTTCCAGTGATTGTTGATTTCAACTATTGGCGAACAAATCAAGTTAATACTTGTTTGTTCTGTACCTAATGTTGAATATGATGATATCCCCTGAGTGTTTGTAATTATCCAGCATCATTGAATCTCTCCAAAATATTGCGGATAGTCTTGTCTCCTCGTTGAACTTGACTTTGAAGAAGAAATACATGTCCATGTCATTTATTTCCAGGAATGTATCAACAACTTTTTGGGCATCTCCACTTTCGATTTCTTCCATTCGAAGTCGACTCACAAAGTTGAAATGGTCTTTCATGGTATACCCTAGATTTTCTTTTCCATCGGCTTTAAAAGTCATGTATTTATATCCTACAGTAGGTTTTAAACCTGCTAGTTCCATTGATGTAATGGTCTTTCCTTTGTCTTCTATAATCCTCCGTTCACTCCTACTAAGATACTGCTAGGCTGATCTTATTAACTCATGATTGTGTACGGTGATGTGGTGAGCCACAATGTAATAATCCAACTCAAGCTTAACTTTAATTTCAGCTAGGCTGTTTTTGTAATCAGGTCTTTTCTCTTCCTTTTTTTTGTAGAATTACTTTCATTATCCATACAAGGAACGGGGCTGGTAATGCTGGGTTTTAATCATTTTGGTTCTCCTCCAAAATAGCACTTGAAGTACTTTTTCCGAATCTACTTTTTGCTATTTAGCGTTGACAATCTTTCCTGTAGCTGAAACCAATATCATTTGCATGCTTCTTTTACAGAGTATGTATAGCTTCCAAATTTTTGGGGGTAAAATTTTCACTGCCATCTAATTTCATTTAAATTTGGAAATTTTGCATCTGTATCAAATAATAAATACATTTTATAATGTAAGATATTCATGTTCCAATGTAATTTATGCAAAGTCTATAGGAAATTACTTAGAATTAGAAACTTATAAAAGTTATGCACCTGTATCAAATAATGAATATAGTTTATAATGTAAGATACTCACGTTCTAATGTGATTTATGCAAAGTCTGCCGAAAGATACTCTTAATTAGAAACTATTTAAAGCTTTGCACATGTATCAAATAATTAATAAAGTTTTATAATGTAAGATATTCATGTTCCAATGTGATTTATGAAAATTCTACATGAAGTTACTTAGAATTAAAAACTTATAAAATCTCTCTTCTGATCACTATAATAAATACCATTTGTAGTGTGACATATGCAAAGTTTAACGTATTTTGTACATGTTATAAGCTGAAAAATGCACAAATTTGTCAAAATTCAAAATAAATGCATTCTATGTGTTTTTGTTAATTTCAATTTGATGCATGTTTTTTCATAAACTATACATGATTTAAGTTAACAAATGTATAAACTATACAAAAAAATTCAGCAGCATGTAGTTTATAGTACTCATGTTTCCACATGTTCATACATGTTCAAAGCAGTCGAATTTCAGTGTCGAGAAGTTTCAAAAATAATTATATTCATCACTATAATTTAAGTTCGATGAGAGAAAATCATACCTTCAATTGTTCGGTAATATTTTACGTTCTTGCAACTGAATTTGATTTGTTTGGAGTTGAGTCTCGGTAGTTATGATCGCGTGTTTTTCAACAGGTTCCAATTCAGCTGCATTAGTTCATACAACTAAAACGGTTGAAATTTGATCGGCTCCAATCGGTTGTCGCCATAGATCTGCTTCTAATTCGCGATTTTGTTCCTCAATTTCGTCAGAAACACGCCGGTTGCGTTCAGAGGACGTAAAAAAAAGTAGGGCAATATGATTGAATAAGTTTTAGCCATAGATTTGCATATAATTTGTGGTTTTCTTCCTCAATTTTGTCGGAAAGGTGCCGGTTGTCTTCGGAAGACATCGGAGAAGCTGGAGATTGTAATTTGGAGAAGAATCGGTGTAATCCGAGATGAAGAATCAGTTAAATATGAAATTTGGAGAAGAAGAAAGAGAGCAGATAATTCAGAGGTAGTTATTTTGGGAAGAAGGAATGGCCCGATTTCATCTTATATGATCCAGTTTAAGTTTATTATAACCCGGATCCTGATTTTTTGTTTTATTTCTGAAATTTGCAAACAGACCCTTCTCTATCCATAAACTTATATATAGGCCGCTTGTCAGGAAACTCACTCAAAAGAAAATATGTCAATCTTAAAAAATTATTAAAAAATAGAAAGTGTGTCAAACTTTAAGAAAACAGAGTGGGTATGATATATTTTTATTTAGATTTGAGTATTAGACACGAAACTCAAATACAATTTCAGCCCACTCAAGAAACTCAACCCAAATAATCGGTCCGATTTCACCACAATCCATCTGTGTTAGACATGCAAAAAGATCAATCAGAAAAGAGAGAACACCAAATTTAGATTTGACTCTGACCCGAATCCCACTTAAAAATCTTGCAACCACGATACCTGAAAACCCCACTGGATTTATTCGTTCTTTCCCTAAATCCCGTCGAAAAATTGTACCACCAGAAAATGCAAGAAAATATGATGAACACACAATCCTTGCACGGCGAATTCATGTAGTCATTGGCTCACCATCACGCGTGGTTGCGCCGCCCGACGTCTAACCTAACCTGGCGAGTTTGTGGAACTTGGACGAATTTGAAATGAATTATTAGCCAATTGGAGAACTTACTGAATCAGGAATTGATATGAGAGAACCTATATCGAATCCAATAAGATATCGAACCTATATATAAAAAGCAATGTCGTAGACCATTAATAGTGACATCGTGCGTTGACATGGAATGGTAATTAATACGACATTGTTTTGAAAGACCGACGTTGCAAAAAAAAAGGTCCCAGTTCATGTGACGTTGGTCAAGTGTTGCTTTGGGGCCTAATTGTGCGACATCGCGGATGAATCGGCTAGACATCGTTTCTCGTACAATATCAATATATTATTTTTAAAAAAATCAACATTACCAATATCTTGAAATACAAAATATTATTGTTAAATTCATAGAATGATTGTATTGGTGTTTCCTTGCATAGGTTGTCCGGCATTAGCAATTGAAGCGGAACAACGGAAATGCCAAGTCCGTTCCGGAAGCCGATCAATAACTCTCATTATCCCATTACAGCAGATGAAAATGTAAGAATGGATGTACTATATAAAGCCGAGACCATACGACATAAATCTTAACATGGAATGCTGGAAAACGATGTCGCAAGATTAAATGACCGAAGTTGCAGTTTCCAAATGACGATCGACGTCGGATATTCATAGATTTTCCAGTCAGTTCCTGCCTAATGCGACTTTGGTAACCATTCGGTCATATCTCGTACTGGACGATGAACTGACCTGTGTTCATACTAAACTTTGAATATTTTCTACAATTAGCCCCAATATCAGCCTTTTTCTCACTTATTAAAAACATGGCATGATATTGGGAACACAATCAATATACACTGTATAACATGTAGCATAGTCAAAATTCATTTATTCCAATTTTACGTGTTTCTTCCCATAACTTCCTCTGATATATGCAACGTCTCTAATTTGTCTACCACAACTCGGTTCATGCGATTATAGTGCGACTTTGCATAATCTTATTTTCAGTAGTTTATTCTTTAGTTTGTGACATCGCACTATTATCGCGTGACCTTTGGCATGACAGAATTGTTACGGACATCACATTATAACACCTAAGTGTGCGATTGTTATGCATATGCGACTTCGTTCTTGTGTCGGTCATGTCTTTGGCTTAACCAGCCGGTATGTGAAGTCGCAAGTACATGTTGGTCTTTCCACTATTTTGGGCTGACATGCACCTGCGATTGCATTTCCGACGTCGCACCTTGCACTCCATAGGGAAGTTCGTACATAACATTTTCCCTTTTGATACAGGACTGATGGCTGGGGAAGGATCGTCTAATCCACCATTTTTCAGGTGTTTCACCAATTTACATACTCCATCTGTCCATCTATTTGTGTCTTACTTCACTATTCATCAGTAAAGTTGATGCAATTTACATTGAAAAAATCTATAAACGTAAAAATGTAAAAATTATCGTATGATATAGTACTAGATTCATCGTAACTTATATTTTTAGAATATCTAATTTTTATAATTTATCACTATACATAATTTAAGATATTAAAATAATAAAATCATCAATGAATAGTGAAAAAAAGAAGAGATGAGACAGTTATAGAGGGACGGAGGGAGTATATATTTACTAGCTAACACATTTTCACACTTCATAACAACTAATTACTTTTTGGTTTCCGTAATTTCACCGCCCAACATTGGAACCCAAAGCCTGTTTTCTTCAACATCGACCATCATACAATGGCTCTTGATAAACCACATTTCCACTGCACTCTCAAGGAGCAGAACTTTGGGTAAACCTGACTTTGATAAAACTTTTTAAATAAATTTTATTCGTTGACAATTTCATACGTGTGTAGATATACATATGCATATTTCTAATTATTATTTTTTATTTGACCTAGCACATCCTGTGTGAGATTGTACCACTCTTGCCGATTGAGAAGACCCTCGTAGTGCTAACGTGCTGCGGGACAGAGTGGCGTATGAACTACTCGGGGCAAGATACGATCATGGCCTTTTCCCCAAATGGTTTTGGTGAGTTCCTCAGGGGAAACAACCTACGCATCGGGGACACCTTATTTTTCGAGGTCCTAGAAGGTAGGGGCCAATCATCTTTAAGTTCATCATTGTCCGTGCTGATTGAGTTTATTCTCTTTTCACTTATGTTGGAACTCAAACAACTCTTATTTGAATTTATGTACAACTTGTATGGATATTTTATGACTATTAGTTTTTCAATTATTTAACTATTTTATTCGAACATTGTATAATTGATTGTGTATATGTGCGATTTGATTTGTGCATGACGATTAAAAACCATTGAACAAAGAGTGTATTGGACGTGTACGAAAGTTAATTTGGATTTATATGGTGTTTGTAGCACAATGATTGCTAGCTACTGTAGTACCTAATTGTTCTTTTACATACCCTTAAATTAATTGTGATGGTAGGATATTGGGAGGAGAGAATGGCCAAAACAGGGAGAAGTGCACAACCACTATTATCATTTTTAATTTTTTTCCTGACACCGTCAAATTATTTATTTTGACGTATCTTTTACATATATGTGACTTTGGTAGTCAATCGGAAGACATGTCGGGGCAAACGACGTTTTATGCGAAATCGGGCCTCCTGTTAAAATAAAATGTGCGACGTCGCACATGTTTCGGTAATATTGTTTACTTTATTTTTTAATAATTATTTACCCCAATTTTATTTACCTCAATTTTTACCTCATTTTTTTATAACTGACGTTAATAATATGTTTTACTTCGAAATAAAAAATAATCGAGGTAAAAAACCTTTTTTATCTTGGTTATTTGATGTTAACAGAAAAACCGAGGTAAAATGGGCGAAGTAATAGATCATTTTTCGTGTAATATTTTAATCTCAAAATTAAAAAGATCTTATTTTATATATCTATTATTAATTTTTACCCTTAATTTTACTAAAAGGTAGTCTCAAGGAATAACTCTCTTTATATTTATAAATTTTAAACTCCCCTACTTATAAGTTAACATCTTTTAAATGGATCGTGCTCAAATGCATGATACTAATCCTTTAAAATACTAGCCTCTTTTTTTTTGTAATTGAAAAAATAAACTACTCCACTGGCCATAGATTCTAGGAGAAGTAGTGGGTTGTTAGAGATTTTAATAATGCCAATTAGGTTCTTGGAACTTCATTGACGCTGTCGGTTGTTTGAAAAAATAAAATATTCTTAGTTTGTTGGTGTTTTAGTGTTCTTAGTTTACTGCATGCTCAGGTCGTTGGTGTTTTAGTCTTCTTAGTTTATTTGTGGTGGTGGGTTGTTTGGAAATATAATTTTGCAGATGAGGTTGTTGGCGTTTTCGTGTCCTTAATTTATTGTTGGGTAGGTTTCTATCGTCCTATCATATGTGGCAATAAGGTCCCATTCATAGACGTTATTTTAAAGGATATGTGAAGTTACGGCCGATAATTTTTTAAATTTTTTCTCATATACTGTATGTATAATTTTAATTTTAATCTATATTGAACCTATAAAAAAATTGTCTCTTGATTAATAAAGGTGATATGAATCTCCTTACGAACACTCTGATTTTGCGGAAAATTAGATCTTTCCCTCAAGAGGATTTTGCAGGAACCTCTTCAATGGCACGAGAAGCAGCGTCTAGCCTGCAGGGTACACTCAACTCGACTTCTAAGCGTCTAGCTCGCA
>JAULKK010279562.1:0-14493 GCA_032355705.1 Rubia peregrina
CACCGATTGCCCATTTAACTATAACCGATGAGAGGTGAGAATCTTCACTCGAAAGATGTTGACAAGTCCTCCACAATATGGGGTTGATGCATAAATTTAGGATGATTAGTCGATGATCAAAAGATAAATAGAAATATAAACCAATTGTGCCCAAGACTTGATAATCTTAGTTATATCTTTTGTGCTAGTTGTGATCGTACATTTACATAGTTATTTTTAATCATTTTTAATCTAGTTTCTCAAAGTAGTCGTAGTGTTTTTCTAAACTCAAAACCCCCCACTTTGTTACCACACACTAAGAGTGACATCTTTGTGTGTTATAATATTTAACACTCGATAAAACCACCTTTTCCTCATGGACGACCCTGACCTACTCTTTAGTAGTTAGCCGCAATAAGGGCCTTCCATCTATATCTTGGATTTTAATTAGGGAAAAGTGCCAATATAATCCTACCTACTTGACATAAGCGCCAATATAACCCTCGGATAATTTTTAGTGCAAAAATAATCCTAACTAGTTAATGTAAGTGCCAATATAACCCTCAGACCTCATTTCCAGCATTGACTTCACCGGACTGCTGCCTGTCTCCACCGGACCACCACCCGCCACCGCCAAACCACCGCCGGACTTCCACCTGCCACCTGCAGCCGTCGGACCACCGCGGGATGTCAGGATAGGTAAAATTGCACTTACATCAACTAGGTAGGGTTATACCTGCATTTTCAGTTATCAAAAGATTATATTGGCACTTATGTCAAGTAGGAAGAGTTATAAAAGCACTTTTCCCTGTTAATTATGGACAATCTTGAGTTTTTTCCAGAGATTGGTTTATGAAAATGACCTGTATTCAGATCACGATCTTGTAGCAATCTCATCCTCAATTTTTTATTCAAGATTTTTTTTCTTCAATTAGGCTTCAAGTTAGTTTTACCTTGGTTGCATTAAGATTTGTTCTCGGTTGGTAGATGTGTATTATCGTAAATTATTTCCAGTTGAGAGACTTCTAGTTTAGCTCTTTTCAATATTATCCTTAACATTACCAAAAATAGTTTTGTTCCAGCATCTGATGTCATTTTTCAATCTTTTAAGCTTTAAAGAAAATCTTAGCATCCATTGTTCTTTCTTTGGTTGGTTATATGATTTTCAATTATGTTTGGGAAATCCATTCGTTTAAAACACATTTGCTGGAAACGAAAAGATTTTGGGCAGGTGTTTTAAGCGTTGAATATTTCCAGCAGCATTGGGGTATGAACAAAGGAGGTTTTACTGAGGACTGAACTGAAGAATGATTACATTGTGTTGAGAAAGAATTGTTGACCAAACTTTATCTAATATCTTTGATGTGGGATTGTTTAACCTGAGATTGGACCATGTAAATTGGTTTCCTACCATGTCGATATCATTGAATTGAATATCATTGAAAATGATATCAAAATCATTGATTTGAGTTTAATTCAGGAGAACTAGGTCCTGAATTTTCAGTCAGGATCTTATGACATTAAAATTATTTTTTTCTATGGCCTCCTTAACTTCAAGATTTACTGCAGCTCAGTCATTCTTATTGTGAGCTGCGTAAATGAAAATCCCAACCAGTTTCTGGTTGGTATGTTTTAGAGTTATATCCATGATTATGATGTGATGATGGCATGTTAATGGATTAATTTCTAGTCTATCAGAAAATAAAATTCATATTTTATTGTGATTTATGTCTAGGCGATGCCTAAAGTAGGATGATCTCTTTGATAGATTTCAGGTTTGATGTTGGCTGGTGTTCTATTCAGATTCCAAGAAAATTGTTGAAACTGAAGAAGATCACAGAATTCAGCGGTGCTGTGTTTATGTCACAGATTGTGTCAAGTGAGAAAGTGTTTTTGAGGACATGAAGGGGCACTGTTATATCCCCTTGACTCATTGTTGTCTTCAACAAAATCTTCATAATCATACTCATAGAGTTGTTCCCGGGGATCAACTGAGCCATCATTTTTTGCTCGTTGTGAAAATTCTATAGGTAGTCATCATTTAGAGATGTAATTATTTGGAGTTCTGTGATTGTTTGTGTCAGTTGGTTGACACCATCCTCATCATGCAGCTCAGATTGAATATCATGGTTTTTTGTATCCTTTGGAGTACTGATTTTGGAGTCATGTACACTAAAAGAAACAACACCTTTACCTAGTTTCTGGAGGGCTTTTACCTCGGTTTTTGGTCCAAAAAAACTGAGATAAATGTGGTCGGAGTAAAAGGTATATAATTTACCTGGGCAAAAAGTATTTTTACCTCATTTTTTTGGGAAATGAAATGAGGTAAATAGTCAATAGCCAACGGTGTTACCGATGAAAGTGTGATGTCGGTCTATATGTGCAGGTGCCCAACCTTCCAGAAAGCTTGTGACATCGACGATGATGATGTCTCTAATTTGAGTTATTGATGTTGTTTATACTGGTAGACGATGTCGCACAATTATCTAATCGACTTCGCAGATTGTGACTTATGACCGCGGTTTCAACCCGCGGTAAGTATTTTGTTTTACTGCAGTTATTTTCAAAAAAAAAACCACGGTAATTATGTATGTAAGGATCCCATAGCCGACCATAGTGTGATGTCAGCAAGAACGAATTCATGGTAGTCGATCAGCATGTTGTTTTGCGATGTTAGTTTGACCATCATCTCTTGCATAGATATGACTATGGTATTCTTTTGGTCTTTACCCAAGCAATGATGACGTGGCATAGGGTTCACACAATGCCATTTTAATTAACCGACGTCTCTTGTGTAGATGCGACTAGGGTGCAGTATATGTAATGTACGAGGTGCTTGCATTCTTTCTTTGAACGCCCTCAGTTATTTTGTGATACCATCGGTAACGTGTAACAATCATTGAGCGATGTCGCATTCATGGGATCGGAATAACCAAATGGTAAATTATACGTGCACGACGTCGGTACTTGAGATATAAATAGTAATACAAATTTCATTAAAAGTGTGCCTGGCATCGAACACTATTAAGATGACATGTAGGTACAACTAGCATAATGTATACAGATAAGAAATATAAATGCTACATCTTCAATACACAATAAAAAGTTATCAAAATTCTCAAAAAATGAACTATATCATTGATACTTCATAGGTAGATAGAGATCTATATCAAGGTGTAAAAAAAACCTTGCAAAGTATCAATGAGCATTTTAGAGAATAATGTTCGCACAAAAAACTTAATCTAATAATAGTTCCTCATATAGTTGTTAGGTTAAGAAAATTCTTCAAATTATTTACCCTCATAAAAATCTCCCAACTGTGACATACATCCTCCAGCCGCCTCATGGTGTACGGTAATTTATCGTCAGGAAAAGACTACAACATAAAGTAATCACTTAATGAATGCTAAGGTTGGGCGTAGTCGTGTCATTGTTTATTGAAACAAAATATGAGAATAAGACATACCTTTTGTAGATCATATTGATTCTCATTCACATTCGCTACGAAATCCTTGATAAATATCATGCAATATTTATCGCTTTACCACGAAGCCGATTGTTTTTTATGCTAACCGTACTTACAATTTGTTCATGAACACATAGTTATTCACATATTGAAATAATTATTTCAATTGTTTTTGTAAATTCTTACCTTTAGGGACTTCGAATAGAATGCCTTGCGGGTGTTAATTAAAGGACCCGTCATCACCTTTTCTGATCCGGGGGCGTTTGATTAATGGATCGAACCAGAACACCATGCTTAAGTGAATACCGAGGACGGTCACCATCCAATGTGTGATAGAAATATGAAATTGGCATTAATTCATTATTAACCCGTAATCTATAGTAAAATCAAAACAATTGTAAGTCAGTACGTACAGTTGACTCACCTCTCGTAATAAGGTGCGATATAGATTGAATTCTCCTTTTTCATCAACCAGAAGCTCAAGTAGGCATAACGTTCTTCCATCGCCACATGTTCATGTTAGATCTTCAATGGGAAAATAACCCCTCTCCACACTTTTTATTTTGGAAATAGATTGTACATGCAAAAGCCTATATATATAGTAAGCCTCGATAGATTGATGCGCAATGCAATAATTACAACAATGAATAGTTCTTGGTTGATGGATTCATACTTACATGCAATTTAGTTGCATCACGGGAGGGGGACATTTTGAAATGGAACATAGCCTCAAAATCCTCCTTCCGGATGATTGGATTTACATTGTAGCCAAAATATTAACTTCTTCCATTGTAATTTTGTATGAAGATGAGGGAGGGTGAGTTGTCAAGACACGTGGATGTTCTTTAGAGAGCCATCCTTCGAGGAATTGAATGGAGGTGGCTTCACTCTTGGGACACGAGATTTTGTAGCCTTCGGATCCCCAAATGTACTTGCCAATTTGGCCGGGCTACTAATCCTTGCCTCGATCCACATGAAATCAATTTGAAAATTTATATACATAAATTTTGTCTCAACTCATAAATGAAACCAAGTTTAAAAAAAAGCCTTCTTGGGGATTGTTTTAAAAAATAGAGACCAAACAAAGGGGCTACTTAACAAATATTCTCACTGCCTCATCCACTATAGTTGCCTCGATATCTGGGATTGTAAGAACTATACCATATACGAGGGTCTTAGTGACATTAACCACCACGTTCTCTGTCACAACTAGCTTATGATGATGCAATCGTATATATGTGTGCACTTTTCCTTCCGCAATGACATGGCTCTCACCATCAACACGTTCGGTAAGAAGAATGCACAAGGAATTATTATTCATAAAATAGTTGCTAATTTTAAAAAGTATAAAATAATTTGAATATGAATAGTATAATATATTTACTTATACCTTCAAGTTGCGTTGGGTGGCCTCTACCAATTTCATTCTTAGTCAGTCAAATGTAAGAGGTATTGTCAAAGTGATGAATGTGGTTCTGGCCTACTATCACACACCGAGTGGTCATGTGTTGAAGTTGTTGGAGAAGAAGCATAGGGGGTAGTTGAGGTTTTTGGTTTAGAACATGCTAGGATTCTATCCAAGTCAAGCGGTATTTTTCTCCCATTCGATTCTTGCAAGACATATGTTATTAGTTGGGCAACTGTAGATTTTAAAGAATCAATCTCTCTTGATGCAATATGAACCTTTGTTGGTCGAGGTTTGACAAAGATGTCCCTATGTGTAGCGAGAGTGCTGACACCCCGACCCCGGCCCAGATGTTCGTTCTTGTTTAGCTCTAACCAAGTATTTGTTTCTTTCCAACCCTTATGAACTCGCCAGACTTTTGCTTTCTTTTTAAGTCCTCCAATAGATTACCAATGACCAATCACATTTATTTGGTCATATTTTTCTTGAAAAATAGCACATATATTAAATCAACTAAATAGTTTGTAAACTTAAAGTTTTTAGGCTACCACCTCTGCAACTTTTGTGTGGAACTTAACCTCCTGCTTCATGTGCCTTTAGTATCCTTTTAACCAATTTTCAAATCTGGGATCCTCGTCCGGTGTGGGATATTCCATAGAATTCCTCGCTTCTTCATCCTTCATCACATGCTCAACTTTGTCTAACATTCTAACCTCGAACATTTGTTTCATGATAATTCTTATAACTAGTGCGAAGCCACCTCAACTTATGGCGTGTCACATTTTGCAACCTCAACATATTTTTCTCTCAGACTATGTGAAAACATTAAATGATCTAGTTTGGATATTAAAATGAAGAAGGTAAATGATGATGAATAATTGTAACTTAATTCCTTTATGTCTGTGCGACGTCATTCACTAGTCACTAGTGAAATTGCACCAGTCAAATGGACATCATGCGACATGACCTCTACTGTCAGACTGGGAGAATACATAAACTTAGTTTTTAAGCTATGTCGCACACTACTCGGTAGAAATGATCTAGAGCCCATGTAGTAATATGCGACGTCACTTAGTCCAGTTAGTGGTACTCTAGTTTAGGAAAATAGGGCATGTTACAATTATAAAGAAATGACAATCAGAAACCACATACACAATTGATTGTAATCATGATAATATACTCATGCATATGCTAGTCTATCCAAAAAATATGTATTTGCATACAAATATTATTATGTATCCACTATGTAGATTCTTTGTAGCATGTAAATGTTAATATCTTACCGATTCTTCGTCTGCAAGCTTTCTTCCAATGATACCCTTCCAGCTCAATTCACTTACAAGCATATGCTTTATTCTTGGGTTGCAATTTATCTTCTTACCAAAAATGTAATCCTTAGCCAATTTGGATTTGAAATCTCTCCGTCTCTCTCCAAAGCACTTTATTTTTCTACTCTTCAACTTTGTCATGTCTTCACACTCAATATCGAAGGACAACTCAAAGGCCTTCCACAATTTTTTCTTATAAGCACGATCGACCCGAGGCCAGGACTCAGACAAGAATATGTCTACCTTTGTCCACACAATAAATTCTACGTAACTAGACTGCCAATTCCTTTCTTCGCCTATCGCATTTCCGATGTGGTAAAATGTCATTGGACATTTGATACCTTTATCCACCATGTCTATTAATTTCTTGCAAATAGCCCTACCCCGACCTTTCTTATATCTTTTGATACATTACCATCTCTCCCTCTTTTGGGACATTTCCTCTTATCGTGGATCACCACTCCACGACCAAAAAATGAAGTTAATTTATCACAAAACACTATGTTATCAACAACACTAAGTTAATTCATCACACAAAATGAAGCTACTAATATGCTCATAATAAAGGAATTTGGCACAACAACACTATATCATCCATTAGGTGACGCACTACATAAATCTCTTTGAAAGATGATCTTCATTTGAAGAAAACAAATGAGGAAAATAAAATATGTCATGTCATTTCCATATCAAATGACCACCATTTGAAAACTTTAATAATTGTTACACACAATAAACATTTAAAAAAATGACATCTTTAAAGTATCCACACAACCCTACCTGTATTGACCACATAACAAAATGGATGAAAACCAATACACATAACAACAACAAACCCTCATTCAAAAATCATTCACAAGGAATGTAACAATGATAATATGATAATGTTTTTGTTGTTTGGAAAATGAAGCCTTACCACAATTTTGTTTCATGGAATCCCTCTCTATGGTGACATCATCATTTTCCCTTTGTTTCTCCATTAAGCCTCTACGGGGGAAATGAATTTGAAGGTTTTTGGTACTTGATAGATTGGAGGAGGAAGGAAGTAGAGGTGATGAAATTTTGGTCTTAGAGGGTGGAGGGCACCATATTTGGCAACGACTGCCTTTTCAAAGTGTTTTTGGGCTTTTTCCCCCAAGTGTGGCGCATAAATGTATTCTCCCTGCTAGGCTTGCGATGTTGCAAGGATAGTGCGTGAAATGTCTGCCATGTTAATTTTAGGTCTTCACTTGGGTCAATATCAGCTCAATAGGCCCATTTGCTAAGAATGTGCAACATCGCATAATGGTCGGTCAAATATCAGGATACACGGAGTGTAATCCGACGTTGTAAGTTTAACTGGATTTGAATTCATATATTGGGTCCGCGTATGGACCAAATAGTCCATTTCACAATCGTGGATGAAGTCACCATCTATTCGTTACCTGATCGATACAAGCGATGTCATGTGTGACGTCATGAACTAAGGTATCCCTAGGTTTTCCATTATCAGTTCTATAATGGAAATTACATGTTTTTCATCGTCAGTTATAGCCAATGTTATTCAAAGATTTCATATATATATATATATATATTTGACTTGATAAATTAGGTTTTATGAATTTTTAGCCGACAGGTAATGTCAACCCTTTCACAACCGTTACAGGATATGCATATATGTTGATGGTCGGTTATAGCCGATTCTCAGTTACAACATCAATTCCATGACACTAGTAATGGATGAACATTACTAGTTCAATATTATCGGTTGTTTTAGAATATGTTTAGCAAATGTTATTCGAAACAAGTAGATATCAATTATACCAATTGATGGGGGTATTCTGGTTAAATCAAAGAACAATGAATCCTACTACACAAGTAATGATTTGAATAGTACTGATTCAATCATCAAGATTATCCAAAGCCAAGTATAAGCAACGTTACTTGAAACTATTTGATATCAGTTTTAGAAATTACATAGGGTTATCCTGTTATCCACACAAACAGTTAATCTTACCACACAAATAATTTTTTGAACAAGAATGGTTTGATTATTAATATTTTCGAGGGATAGGTATAAGAAACGGTACTCAAAACTATTTGATATCAGTTATAGAAATTACGTAAGGTTCTCCCATTATCCTCATGAACAGTCAATCCTACCATTTGACCAGTTGTTGAATTATCAAGATTGTTGAGGGCCCATTGTAGGCAATTTTACTCGAAAATATTTGTTATCAATTATAGCAATTAAGAAAGGCTCTCCCGTTATCCCAAAGAATAGTCAATCTTACTACACAAGTAATCTTTTGAACAATACTAGTTCAATTATCAAGATTGTTGAGGGCCATGTATAACAATTATGAAGGGTACTCCAGTTATCCCCAGGAACAGTCATTCCCCTTCCTTTTGATTTTCCTTTCAATTACACAAGCATTCAACCATGGTACACGAGTAACAGTTTCACATAGACTTGTTTGACTGTTAACATTGCAGATATGTGGTTATAGAAGATCGGATTCGAGACTGCAAAGTAATGAGTTGTACAACTTCCATCATGTTCTCGCTACTAGCTATGCTAACGGACCCCTAAAATAATAGTTCGAGGTTAATGAAGAACTGTTCAAGATTACTCTCATGATTTACATTATGTTATTATTATATATGATGCATTAAAAGATTTTAAAATTAATGGCCCGAGGCCTTGCATTTGGGCAATTGAGTTTATGAATTTGGGCTGCAAATTGATTATGGCCCATTTCAATATGCGACGTCGCTTGATTATCAGCTTCCAACTGATCAAGCTGATTTTGAACAATGACCTTGTTTACTGGGGTTTTAACACACTATTGACAAAGACCAAATTCTTAACACAATTAGGCCTGTTGTCTTATTTTGTCCAGTACCCCTTCGGTGGGACAACGTCGGTCACTTAATTAGTCAAAGTTCGATAATATCGATTAGGTATACAACTTAGATGTGATGTTAAATACATCGATCAAACAACATCGTATAGCTCTGAGTATTTCAACTGTAAAAGCTCCACCCATTTGCATTTCCAAAGTCGACGTAGCATATTTAAACCGCTCCTATATTGCAAACAACCCGCCACAAAACCATTGATCCAACAGACAAACCGCCTACATATAAACAACCTAATCTACTGTTCATCAACCATCATCGCAACCAACGGCTATAACCTTATTGTTGCCAAACCCTATACAAGGTTAGATTTTGAATTCGTTCTCTCCCATTTGTTTATTAAATTTTTGGTTATGATTTCTTGTTTATTGAAATGTGTTGGTTTACATCTATTTACAATCTTTTATTAGTTTTTGGTTATAATTGATTTGGTGTTAGGTCTCTTTGGTTGGTGTTTCACATTGTTCGTAAACGATTGGATGAAATGGGGTGGACGTGGTGGGTGAAAATATGATTTCTGCATATATGTGTCATAAGTGTTGATGGTTTGGGGCATATGTGATAGATAGATTTCCATTTTTAACCACTAGGCCAAATTTTGCAAATAATTCAGCCAAGTAGACACTTTGGAACGTCAAACATTCATAATCACATGAATTTTGACATCGCAACATGTATTCATTCAACCTGAATTTGTAGCAACATGCCAGGGAGTTCGGTCATACCATCACCTTCATCGGTAATTATTTGTACATATTAGTGATTACTGTATATGGAAATATCCCGCATATGCCAGTGAAGTAGAGTGCCAAACATTCTAGGGGCAAGGGAAGTGGAGAGGGTTCCTCTCGGTCGAAAAAGTGATGGTTACTGACGTTCCTCCACCGCCAACATTCGATGAAAAATGTTTTTTCATTGAGGAAAATGAAAAGCACTACTAGTTTGTCAGCAAAAAAATGATTAACGAGGTGAGGGCCATGAAGCTCGAGGATGTGCAGCGACTCCACCTAGATGTATTTCGCGAGCCATTCAAAGTGTTGGGAATGGAGGGGTTTATTTGCCTGGACAAGCCCAACTATGGAAACTAGGTGAAAGAATTCTACTCAAAATTCGATTGTTGGAGTACCGACAAATACAAAACATTAGTGAATGGAGTGGATATGAATTTGAATAGTGAAGTGGTGAAAGAGGTAATCGGGTGCACAATTGGTGAAGATGAGGTGAACAAGGTTGAAAGACTCCGCCTCTACTGCTGATACTCGTGGCCTAATAGGGTTGCTAAAGATGACCAGTCTGGGGTGTTGGACCCCAACGTATGGTTGAAAAGTATTTCAAGATGAGAGCGGGAAACATCGTCTTCATGCCAAGGGACACCAAGATTGATGTTTTAGAGCTCGAGTAGAGGATTATGTATAACATCATTGTCTAATGCCTCATCTCGACTGACCATCATTCTGAGCCTATGACCAATTAAACCTTCCTCTACTGGCACATTGTGGAGAAAAGGGGTTTTGAACCCGGTTATACCATCATCCAGGAGATGCACACTGTGATTGTCACGAGAAGAACTTGAACCTCCCATATGGAAACATAAACAGTGCCCTGATGGAAAAGCTAAGTGTTCCCATCCAATCTACGTAGAAGATTGTACTGAGGTACTATGATGGGAACTGCTTTGGCCAAAAGCATTGGCACTGGGAGACGGGAGCTTGGATTTATCGCTACATCTCCAATGCTAATCTTGATCCGACATCCAAGCCCCACAATGAGGCAACTCCATCACACTCCACCGTTGGCCATCCTACATATTCCATTCTTGGCCCACGAATTGGTATGAAACTTGTTTTCATTTTTTGTTCATTCGTAATTAGGATTTATTAATCTAATTAGAATGATTTGGAAATGGTTTTTTTGTGTTAGTACTTAAAAAAAAGTTCCTAGAACATGCTCTTGAAAGGCATGTCCAAGACCAAGGAACTTAACCAGCGTTTAGAATGAAACCAACAGAGGATCTTGGCAGAGTTAGCGAGCATGAGGAAACTTCTTCGTGGTGGAATAAATGTGCATCATGTGCCCCCCACGTGGCTTCACCGGGACATGTGCAAGTTGAAGATAAAGAGGAGTATTGGGAGAGAGAATCAGATGCAATGGAAAGTAATGATAACACAAATTCTGGTGAGAATTTCGGTGCCAAGGGTGAAGAAAAGGGTGAGGAGGAGGTCAACTATACCGATAGTTTGATAGAGGATGGTCAAGAGCTCAGGATGCTCAGTGACGAGGCTTGATTATTTTTATATAATCTATGATGAATTGTTGAATATTGTGGATGTGGAATTATTTGTTGGAATTATGTTACATTTTTTTAAAATTGTGTTGTTAGCGATAGTACACTAAAATTTGTTTATGTTGTCCTCTAATTTGCTAATGGTAGTATACAATGTTTTGGGTCTAATGTTTTTACATGTTCTTGGATTTTGTGAACCTGGAATGAGAACTTGTAGTTTTTCATTCCAAATCTGGTTTATATTTGATAGCTGTCATTATAACTGCAGTTTATAGCGTGCGAAGTTGCACATATATCGTACCATATTGTTTGGGTTGACCGGCATCTTTCTGACGTATGTGCAATTTCGAATGAATTAAATCAATTAAATTGATTTCGGCATTGTCTTCGATCCACTACCTTGCTAATGTGGTGTGCGATGTTGGCATATTTTCTTTTGAAGAACACGAGGCCCGTGTGCAATGTCGCTGGCTGGAGATCGTTCATACCATTTTGTCAAGCGATAATACAGCAATGTCAAAAAATCTCTCAAAAAAGCCATCACTTATGTGATTCGGATCAAAATTGGAATGCCAATGGCTTTAACAATTACATAAAAACCCAAAGAAGAAAATAAACATTCAACAAGGTTTGTTAAAATGTTTTCTACATCTGATCTATATCTTCTTCTTCTTCGACCTGGGATGTCGTTCAATCCACACATCTTCCTCGTGGTCTCTTCTGATTGATAGCTCTACCCAAATTATCTCTTCCTGGCTGGCATTACTGGAGTTGGTTAGAATTTGTTGATTAAGGTCAGACACTGAAGATGGACTAACCTGCTCAACAAATTAACTTTTGTCATGAATAACCATTGATTTACTATGATCGCAAGGATCATCAAGATAAAACACTTGTGTAGCTTGTGAAGGAAGGATGTAATGATCACCAGTAGAGCATTTCTTACTCAAGTCGGTGACTGTAAAACCTAGGTCATCGATCGAAAAACCCACAATGTTTTCCACCCATCTGCATTTGAAAATTGGGACCCTGAAAATTGTGTAGTCGAGTTCCCAAATTTCCTCAATCACCCCACAGTTGTACATGTTTTCGTACATTGTATTTCTATAATTTTCATTGCTAACATGTAATGCTTCTGAAACTATGCTAATGCCACTTTTTTTAGTTGCACTGGGTGTGTCCCATTTAAGGGTTGAGAAGGTAAACCATTCATGTTATAGCCAATGAAAGAAATTGCAATAGCAGAAGGCATGGAGGCTAACCAATTCAAGGTTTCATCGTGACTTTCTCTGACTACTGTTTACCATAACCAATCAATGAAAGTGTGTTCGTGTTCTGCAATTACTTACTTTTCCAACCAAGTGAGGTGCCTCTCTTTGATAGAGACCACGTGAATATCCACGTAAGGGGCGAACCACATCTGAATTGCGCGAGACATATAAGTGCACTTCCATCAACTCTTCATGGGTTTATTCCCGAGTTATTCCTTTTTGTAAACTTTGCCACCTACTCTCTCTCCATGGCATTATTTTGGTACACCAACCGACTCTTCATTCTTCAAGAATTCCATGTAGCATTCTAGCGCCTCCTCGGTCACATACCTCTACACTATACTGGCATCCGAGTGAAATTATTTTTCAAATAACCCTTAAATATCTTCATATTCCTCTCGAAGGGATACATCCATCAAAGATAAACAAGACCAATAATTAATATTTACCGTAAAATGTGAACCAACAAGTGTCCTATGATGTCAAAAAATGAAAGGAGGTAAATACTTCTCCAACTCGCACAACTCGATAACTATTTCATCCTGCAATTCCTCCAATATCCGATGCCTAATTTCTTTACAACAAATTTCCTTGAAAAAGCGATAAAAATGGGTATGCACTTCCTGACATAAATTAACAAGATGGATCTTATCACAACCGGGAGAAATTCTTGAATCAAACAATGTGAATCGTGCCATTTCATACTGCCCAATCTCAATCCCTCATTGGAAAATAGATTGCTTTCCCGGGATAAGTAGCCTGTCGAGAAATCCATACCTTTTAGGCTAGAACCTATCAATTCTTTCTCTGCTTTCAAAAGTGTGTAACAAGCTACATGCAAGTAAGTCTTCGTCCCCCACACCACCGGAGTCAAATCCGGTCTAATTCCCATTTCGACCATATCTTTCCTAGATTTCACACCATCCTTTGTCTTACCCTGGATTTTCATCAATGTACCAACTAAAATGTCCCATAATTCTTTTCAATATGCATCACGTCCAAATAGTGTCAGACGTCAAGTATCTCCCAATACTATAGTTTGATAAATATGGACCGCTTCTTCCAACTACCAGTAACCTTAGGCTTCCTCTTCCTCTTCCTCTTGCTGAAATTGTTACGTACATTTTGCAACATGTACAAAATTAAGTCACCTGTTAATATGGGAGGAGGGGGTGATAACTCTACCTTGCCATTGAATTCTTCACGTCTATTCCTCAACTGATGAGTTTTTGGAAGCTATCTCCGGTGTTCGAGGTACATTGTCTTACTTCCATGCCTTAACTGACAATAATTCGTTCCATCTAAACAAATGGGGCATGCCTTTTGACCTTTCACGAAATAGCCAGACAGGTTTCCATACTCGAGAAAGTCATTAATGGTACAATACAACATGTCTCTAAAATTAAACAACTCTTTCTAAAGCCCATCATATATACTCATTCAAGGATCCATGGCTTTTTCAGGTCATCCACCAAGGGGTCTAGGTACACATTGATATCATTGCCTGATTGTTTTGGACTAGAAATCATTAGAGATAACATTGTGTACTTCCTTTTCATGCACAACCATGGGGGAAAGTTGCAAATCATTAACATTATCCACCGCGAACTATGATTGCTTCTCATATTACCAAATGGATTAAGACATCAGTGCACAAATCAAGCCTTAAGTTAGGCAGCTGATTCCCAAAGACCAGAAATGCTGCATCTATATTCTTCCATTGATCACCAATTGCTGGGTGAGTTATGACTTCAGGATCAATAACTGTCTGATCCGCATACCAACTCAAATTATTTGCATCCTTAGGATTGTCAAACAATCTTCTCAATTGAGGAATAAATGGAAAATACCAAAAAACC
>JAULKK010279571.1:0-14492 GCA_032355705.1 Rubia peregrina
CCATATTGATGTATCGTATTTGGAACTAGATTATTATTTATTTATTTTTATAATTTAGAATCATCGTGTTAGCAATGTTATTGTAATGGTATTCAACCCTTATTATTTAGCCTAACGTGTGAACATAGTTTGAAAAGAAGTATGATCAGTGAAAGGAAAAATAATTTTTGGGTTATTGTGACAATCAGTCTTGAACTAGAAAATTTGTATAAAACAATTTTGTTTTTAAGTAATGTCGAGCCTCTGACCGACTGCTTGGTGAGCTGAAATTGTTAGACCCACCAAAGTCTGCGATGTCGCCAAGTACTCGACGCTATGTCGCCTCATCCAACTTTGTTGTGACGTCGCTTAGTAGTCAACACCATGTCTCATGATCTGACTGTGGTTCAAAACATCGTTGCTTCGGAACGATTATAAATAGAGGGACCCAGAAAAGCAGTTATGCCATCCACTTACAAATTTCCCAAAAATTCCAACGGTCTCCACCTTCATCCTCATCTTCTCTACTGAGGAAAGAGGTTTTTTCTTCCCTAATTACTAACACCTAATTTTTCAAAGTCTTACTTTACAATGTCAGATCTATGGTCTGTGAATGTGTTTTAATTTTTTGACCATCTAATTTTGTCTTGGATTTTTTAGAGTGTGAACTTTCTTTGAGTTTATACACAGGTACAATGTTTTTGTGTCTTGGAAAAGGATTTTTCCTTAATATGATGTTAAATATGATTCATTTTTTCCGATTGTATTTGTTTCTTCCCGTTTATTTCTCTGATATATGCGACTTCATTCATCTGTCTTCCACAAAATCAGTTCATGCGACTATAGTGAAACATCGCATATTCTTATTTCCAGTAGCTTATCTTCAATTTTGGGACGTCGCACTATTATCGAGTGTACTTTGGCTTTAACAAAACGTTAGCGATGTTGCATCATGATATCTAATTGTACAATTGTTATTCTTATGAAATTTTGATTTTGTTTCGGTCTTGTCATCGCTCTAACCGACCAGTATGTGAAGTCACATGTACATGTTGGCCATCCCACTGGTTTGGGCTGACATGCACCTGCGACGACATTGCCGAAATCACACGTTGAACTCCTTGGGGTAGTTCACACTTAATATTTTCCCTTTTCATGCAGTACTGATGGCTGGAGAAGGATCGTCTAATCCATCATTTTTAAGGTATTTCATCGATGTACATATATATATTTACTAGCTGGCACATCTTCACACTTTATATATATTAACTAATTACCTTTTGGTTTTCGTACACTTCACCATAAAACATCGTAACCCAGAGCCTGTTGTGTTCAACATCGACCATCATACGATGGCTCTTGTAAACCCACATTTCCACTGCACTCTCAGTCACATGAGCTTTTGGAAGAAACCTAATTTGGTAAGGCTTCTTAAATAAATTTTATTTGTTGACAATTGCATATATATATATATATGTGTGTGTGTGTGTGTGTATGTGAATATTTCTCATTAAAATTTTGTGTGACTCTGTACACCCCGTGTGAGATTGCACCACTCTTACCGACTGACAAGACTCCTATAGTGCTGAGGTGCTACAGGACAGAGTGGTGTATGACTTACTTGGGGCAAGGTAGGATAAAGGTCTTTTCCCCGAAGGGATTTGGTTAATTCCTTAGGGGAAACAAGCTATGCATCAAGGATACTTTGTTCTTCGAGGTGCTAGAAGTTGTGGGAAAAATCGTCTTCAAGGTCATCATTTTCCATGGTGATTGAGTTTATTGTTTTTTCACTATTGTTGGAACTTAGACAACTCTAACTTGAATTTATGTAAAACTTGTATGGATATTTTCATGGCTACTATTTTTCAAAATATTTAACTATCTTATTTGAACATTATATAATTGATTGTGTATATGTGCGATTTGATTTGTGCATGATTTTATAAAACCAATTTATAATTCTACAATCATAAACTATTGAACAAAGGGTGTATTGGACGTTTACGAAAATTAATTGTAATATCTATGGTGTTTGTAGCACAATGATTGCTAACTTCTGTAATGCCTAATTGTCCTTTTACATGCCCCTAAGTTAATCGTGATGACAAGATATTGGGAGGAGAAGCGCACGACCACCATCTTTTTTTTCATTTTTTCGTAACACTGTCAACTGCTTTACTTTAACATCTTTCACATACATGCAACTTTGGTAGACATGAAGAACACATGTCGGTGCAAATGACGTTTAATGCAAAATAGGTCCACCTATTAAAACAATGTTCGTGACGTCGAAAATGTTCTGGTAATGTTATTTACTTTGGTTTTTAACCTTTTACTTTGGTTCCCATAAGAATCGAGGTAAAAAATAAATTATTTACCTTGGTTTTTTATAACCTAGGTAAATATTTTTTACTTAAAAAAACCGAGGATAAAGAACTGATTACCTTGGTTATTTGGTGTTAAGAAAAAAGCTGAGGTAAAATGGGTGAAGTAATAGGTAATTTTTCTTGTAGTGGGTGTTCAAATATAATTGGGCCTGGCAGGGTTAGTGTTGAGTTGTGGGTTGACACTATGGTTTAGGCTTATGGTGCTAGTGTAGTTGTAGTGGGTTGGCACTATGGTTGAGGCTTATGGTGCTAGTGTAGTTGAAGTGGGTGAGGGAATGAATTTTCCTGTTAGTCCTATTGGTGACTAGTATTAATGTAGGCTTGATATGATCGATGCATCCTATGTAAGCATTATTGTACTAAAGTTAAATCCTTGGTAATGTTGTGTGTGCTTCATCTTATTAATTATTTTATTTTATTTTAACCAGATTTTTCATGTTCTATGGTTAGGGGAAACTCTTATGGAAATTTCTATGCCTGCTGTTTATCCTCAAGGTATATGTGATGTGAATTTTGAGGTTGGGCTTCCTTGAATGGTTAGAGATGGGGATGGCTATAATTATTCCGGCTATAGAAATGGATGTCCTAGTAATGATTCTCCTAGTGACTTAACTAAGGCTTTAAGGGCTTGTATACTAGATTTGGATAAAGTTAGTAAATATCTTAAGGGTGCAGGGATTTCATATGAGACTAAAGGGTTGCTGATAAAGTAGGGGTTGTATAATATACTTCTATCAAGGAAGGTTGGAAGACTCATATTCACTGCTTAAAGAAACATTTAGAAGGTTTAAAGAAAGACCTAGAGACTTATGCATACTCTGTCTACTTAATTTGTATTCAGCTATGCCACTTGGACTACAAACCTATTATTGATCGTAAGTCTTATATGCAAAACATATGTGACACATGGATGCTACTGGTGCTACACGGAATGAGCTCTACTTACACATGAGATGGAAACTAGAGGAAATTCACGAGACAAAAGTAGGATGAGTGAAGGTTATGGACTATATATCTTAGAGGTTTTATTTAGAATGAGGTCTACTTACACATGAGATGGAAGCTAGAGGAAATTTATGAGATGAAAGTAGGACGAGTGAAGGTTATGAACTACATGTCTCAGGGGCTTTATTTGGTTCCTATGTAGTTAAAAGTATTCCATAAATCTTTAAGTCTTTTGTTAGTTAAGACTTCTATAACTTATCCTTAATGAAAGGTGTGTAAATATTTCTTAATGACAAGTATGTGTTTCTTAGTTCTTCTTCAAAGCTACTTAGTGTATTGATGAGACGTCAAATGCATGTATTTCTTAAGGTATTTAACATCTCTTTTGTTATGACTTTGTGGGTGGATTTCTAGGTTTAAATAGGTTTTAGAACATAGGGGGTTTAGATGATCATTTTCGATTTTCCTATCTAAATCCTTTATTTTGCAAATTATTATGAGCCTAATTTCCTTTTGTCCTTACGAGCATCGATATCTTGTTTTGTGAGTTTATGCGTAGATTGCTCGTAAGTACTTCAGAGTAGATGAATGAAGGCCAATTGCAAAATTGGTAGAGGAGTGAAACCGACGAGTAAGAACGTGGTAGAAATAGAAGATTCTAGAAAAAGCTAAGTTAGGAAACGTTGAAGAATGGCACCGTCTCCTTCATCAGTTCATACCAAGTGATCATCCCAGAAGACAAACCGTGAAAATACATATAGCCCTTACGCTAGGATACACAAAGTAACGGATCCCAGTAGATGGGTCATGCAAATATGCACGCCTCGTACACTCTTTGATACTAGAACATGACTTCCAGCCAACGAGGCATGGAAATACGCACTGCCCACCCCTATCAAACTTCCAGAGTAGAACATCCTAGTGGAAGGCCATTGCAATAATGCATGGTCGTGCAAAATAGCACGGGTTGTGTCAAGAAAATAAGTAGGGTTTTACTTGGGCTTTTTTGGGCCCTTTTTTCCTACCTTAGATATATGGCCTTTGACCTCTAGGGTTTGATAATATATCCAATTGGCCGATCATTCTCAAGCTATTAGTAAGAGTAGTGAATGATGTGAGGGTTAGAGTGGGTAAGTTGGTGTTCCTTCTAGACTTTTATGTCTTTCATATGTGGCACGAAGGAGGTGCACCACCAACCTTGTTTGGGAGACCATTTTTAAAATTCTCAAGGACCAAAATAGATGTTCACCTATAAACATTAACCCTAGAGGATGACACTGATAAGATTGGGTTTGATATTTACAACTCTAATCATGCATCATCTTCTTCTTCTCTTGCATGTATTGGCATACGTGTTTGCTATAGAATTGATCATATTAATGAACCTTGCATGATTGATGATTATGATGATTTGCTACTCAATATTGAAATTGCATGTTCTTACCTTGTTGATTGACAATGTTGATGCTATTTTTGTTAATGTCCAAGATGTTAGTGTTATCAATACTAGTGTGAGTGTTTGTATTCCAAATGTTCTAAGCACTAACATGCACCAGGAAAGGAAGCAAGGTAAGGAATTCAAATAGCCTAAACCTCCTTCCATACCCAAGATTAACAAGTATCAACTATTGTGAATGACGGGCATGTAAGGTATATGGCAGCAAAGGTAAGAGGTAAGCCTCGTCGAATTTGAAGGCCTATCCAGAAGGATGTGGTTGTGGGATGTGTCACGGATGGTGACTCTGTAGACTTATTGGTAAGTTTGTTTTATCTTTTGGATGGATGAAAAATAAGCCGTGAGGACAATAATAAAGAAACTCTGCTTTTTTTAGGTAGATTTTGTGTTATTGTGACTTTGGATTGTTTTTTGTTTGTTTTGTGGTGTTTTTAACGGACTCAGTCATTAATATTTTGAGTTAGAACAAGCTTCTTCTTGATTTTTACGTTTTTTGGTTATAGGATTCATTTTATGACAAAATGGAATGAAGATTCCTATAATTTCATATGGCACGATTGTGCCATGCCTTGCGCTGGATGAACGGAAACAAGGCATTCATCAGGCACCCCTGTGCCACTAAGAATCCCGACAGTCTTTCACCCGTTTCTGACATATAAAGAGGCACAAGATTATCTTTAAATGACACGACCAACGACTTTTCCCCACTCCATTCTCGCTACCAAAACCCTATCTGAACACAAAAATACAGACAACTCCCTCAATTCTTAACCAAATTCCGTAAAATTTGTCCCAAAACACTCCCCTACCAATCGCGCACAAAACCCACAAAAAATTCAATCCAAAATTATCCGAAATCAGGCCACCTCTGAGATAAACCCATGTATCCATTTCTCTTTTTTTTTTCCTCCCAAGAATTCTAAAAATCCACCAATTCGAGGAAATTCAAGCATTGGAAATCATTGATATTTTCTCTAGGAGAGATTTCACACTTCTCCGTGGTCCGGTTCCTCAAATTCCATCGCCAATCTTCCCGAGGTAATTTGGCCACATAATTTTTTTCTCCTGATTTAGAGCTTATGTTGGAGATTTAGGATATTTAATTCTAGTTAAGGTGTATACTTGGATTGGATTGAGTTGATATTGCATATTGGTGAGCGGGGTTGTTGAAAATATGTTATGGACAACTTTACCCCGGTGAGGCTGGGATTATTTTGTGTTATCTTTTGCTGTGTTGGTTGTGCTATTTAGTTCTTGATTAGTTTGTGGATATTGTGATTCATGTTGGTCGTATTCTGTTATCTTGTCGCCTCGTTGTAGTGTACCATCTCACGTTTCCCTAAGTCCTCACTTTAGGGGACTACAAGGGAACGAATCAGTGCATGAGTCACGGAGGGATATGCTATACCAACGCTTCATTTTGGATACTTGGTTTCTGGATGAGAAGGCCCTCAAGAAGTTGAAGTTCCATAGATTGGCTCAGAACTTGTTGAAGAGGATCGGTGTGGAAGACTTCATGTGCAAGGTGGCTCTGACCTACCAAAGGTACACTTTAGAGTTCCTTGCCTTTATCAGGTAAGAATGTGATTAGCAGGGATGCACAGCAGCCACTCACGATGACCTACTGGGAAATCTCTGAGTGTTTTGAGTGGAAGTATATGACAATGTCCCCAACAATGGGTTGGATCGCTCCGAGTATCAAATTGAAATGTTCTGGCCTGCCATCACTCAACGGTTGTGGGTAAAGGCAAGCAAGAACAGTGACATCATCCATCCTGCTCTTAGGTACGTGGTGCAATTGTTGACTAATTTGGGATTTTCCATGACAATGCTACCACGTGTACCGAGGAGGATTTTTTGTTTTTATGGTTAACTATTTTGGGTAGATCTTACCCTGATGTTGTAGGGTACTTCATTGAACGATGTTGGTGGGCGTCGACGAAGGATACAGGAAAACTAGCTATGGGTGGCATGATATCACTCATAGTGATTAATCTTGACCTTCCTAGATTTGTAAGCATGCAGGTGAACCCCACTATAACTTATACCCTCATCTTAGGGCCTTAGTAGAGGTGGCCATGATCGAGAACAAGGGTGAGAGAATCTTTAGGCACCACAAGGGAGCTAAGTTCATGAAGCTTCCTTAAAAAGAGAGGACTCAGCTCATGTCAACCTTCACCTTCGAGGACCACCCCATCGAGCCTTATCAGAGATGTAGAGAGGATTTTTACTGGGATTTAGGAGTAGCCATAGCCTTGGATGATTTCAATGAAGAGGAGGTCGAGCCACATGCTTAAGGAGCGATACCCATAAAGGAGGATCCAGTCCAGCCACTACCCGAGTATCCAGCCTTTCAGCCACAACCACAACCACCAATTGTTAAGCATCACAGCCAGTAGTCCATCCACTACCGTTTCTAGCCAAAATTAATATGGGTGTAACTTCCTACCACCCCTCACAACGTCACATTTCTGGGGGTTCATAGAGGTCGAAGCAGAGGAGGCACAATGTGTCGTCGCACTGTGACTACTTGGGGTCACATGGAGCTGGTCCCAGCCACTCACAGTTTTAGCATGAGGCAAGCTTGAACCATGATCTATTTCATAATGAGGTAAGTCCGAGTTAATCCCAGCCACAGTAGGATGCAGGTGCCAGCCTTGTTTAATATTGGCAACACACTTAGTTCCAACCTTCATAGGTGTATGAGTCGTCGACACATAACCTGTGAATGCAGCTATCCCTCAGGAGCCCAATTGGATGTGGCAGTGGGGTGATTCTATCTTTGGTGTCTCATAGGATGCGAGTCACCTCACCCTCTTTGACTATCACAAGGTCGAGACCACTTACAGATTTAATTATCTGGATGGGCTGATGGACAATATGTGGCATGATAAGGCATATCTTCACCATGATATATCCAAGATCACCGAGATGATGAGAGATTCCACCATGAGGAGCGTACAACCAAACTACAGTGAGTGCGGGCAGAGGCGTGGAACCAGATGCACCGGGTCATACTTCAATGGCTGAGGATACAGGTTAAGGAGTTTGAGTGTTTTCGAACCCTTTTCCCCTTAGTTGCATACATTGGGGACCATGCATCAACTAAGTGTGGGGGGAGGGTGTCAGAAAACACTCCATTGCATGATCTTTTCTTATGTTTGGTATTGTGGATGATGACTATTTTCCTTTATTTGATTTTCGCAAAAAATATTTTTGTTTCTCCTTTGTAAACTTGTTTTTATAGGTGTTTGGGCATGTTTGATGTATTGTTGGGCATGTTGACATTGTTGGTGTCATGTTTATGTTCTTTTGTTTTGGTTGTTCTCCATGTAGCGTGAAGCTCACCTTTGAGACATTTCATGCCGTACAATAAATTAAAAAATAAATTATCCTGGTAAGTAGAAAACTCGAAAAGGAAATTTAGACTGAATGGGAGGCCTTGATGGGTTGAAACCCCGAAAGGGAACCCTATGCAAAAATGAGTGGCCAATTGGTGTGGAAAAAGGTGAGAGTGAGCTTGAAAAAAGAAAAACATGTGATATTAAAATGAAAACTCGAGAGGGATCCTAGGCAAAATGAGAGAAAATGAAATATTTTGTGCTTCTCTTGAATTGTCTTTCGTAGTTATTTTGGACGGAGTAAGTTAGCATCACATTGCATGTATACCTCACTCTTTTATGGTTTTTTGGTAGTTTAGATTCCTTTAGATTCTAGATATGAGAGTATGAGTTCTTATGTCTAAGAATAAAATTTTGGGTGTCTTTGGAAAAAAATTGCATGCTAATTTACTCTTAGGTATTTGCTTGTTCTTGTTTACTCAAGAACGATTCAAGGTTTAAGTGTGGAGGAATTGAGGAGACGTCAAATGCATGTATTTATTAAAGCATTTAACATCTCTTTTGTTATGATTTGGTGGGAAGATTGTTAGGTTTGGATAGGTTTAACAGCGTAAGGGGTTTTGATGACCATTGTTGATTTTCCTATCTAAATCCTTCATTTTGTAGCCTAATTTGAGCCCAATGGATTTTTGTCCTTATGAGCGTCGAAATCTTGTCTTGTGAGTTCATGTGTAAATTGATCGTAAGCACTTCAGAGTAGATAAATGTAAAACAATCGTAAAATTGGTAAAAGACTGAAGGCTACGAATCAAAACGCAGTAAAAGATAGAAGCGTCAAGAAAAGAAGCTACGTTTGGAAGTGTCTAAGGCATGGGCCCTACAAATCTGCATGGCCGTTACACAAGGCTACACAAGAAATGAGTCCCAGCATACAAGTCGTGTAAATGTGCATGCCCCATGCACTCTTGGATGCCAGAACATAACTCTTAGGCGATGGGGCATTCAAATTTTTATGCCCTATTCCTATCAAACTTCCTGAGCAGTAAGTCCTAGTGGATAGCCCGTGCACTAGTGCAAGGTTCGTATAGGCTGGGTTATTAAAAAAAAGCACAGCCCGTGCCACGCTAGCTAGTAGGATTTCACTTGGACTTTTTTTGGCCCTTTTATCCTACCCCATATAAATGGCCTTCAGCCTCTAGGGTTTGAGGAGTGAGTGAGTTTTTATTTAGTTAGGTAGAGAAGAAGACTAGGAAGGATTCTCTCTAGGTTTATTTCTCTTCTCTATTCATTTACTACTAGACTCATAGAATTTAATTTTATGATTGTCATGGAATCTATAATGGTAGAGTAGTTATACTCTTGGGGTTGTTATTTGTAAACATTGTTTGATATGATTTGTCAGACTCTTTATATTCATCATATTTTCTTTATTCTATGAAATATGTTAAGATGGTCACTTGGTTCATTTTTGGTGTAAAATTGTGCTTGGCTCTAAATGCTAGTTTGGGAGTACTGTTAGATTATTGGTTTCTATAGAAGTTGTTTGAGTACCTGGAGGATATGTACGATATATCCATCTTGCAAGTGCCGAGGTGGTAGTAAACAATAATTCTAAGTGGCTGGTAGTGTGAAGAATTGCACGTTAGGAGAATCGGACCATTTGAGTTGGTGTTATTAAAATCCTAAAAGGGGGAAGCCCTGGCTTACCCCGATAATTAAGCATTTTTAGTTTGTAGTGATTAGGGTGGCATAAAATCTAGAGTTATCACGAGGTAATAATTTTCACTTCCTTTTGAGATCTATGATGAGTGCCCATAGCGAAGGTCTTGATTCCGTGATAAATTTTACTCTCGTGTCTAACAGTTACGATCTACACAAGGCTTAGTTCCTTTATGCGGGGGCATGTGAGCCACGATAGTAAGCTACAAGTGTGGTCAGTAGAGAAAAGCACCCCTAGCAAGCTACGGAGGATGTGAAATTTTAAGGGGGCAGAACCACCAGTGTGACAGACCATGGGAGTTCTTGGCTAATTTAGATTGTGTTTGGCACAACAGAGATTATAAGTAAAACTTGCTTATTTTGGCTTATGTTGAAAGCAAGGGTAGACCAGTTTCTGCTTTTTACCCCCAAAAAAGTTTCTACTTCGTAAATAAGCACTTTTTAGGAGTTTACCAAACACTAAAAAAGTGCTTAGCTTATAAACAAAACGCTTATTAGCCTTGCCAAACACACCTAACCATATCCACACTATGTGATATAAAACAAAAAGTAGGTTCATAGTTACTTATGTGAATTGGAGTGTAGGATCAAATGTATATATCGATCATGTGATGCAAATAACCCCCAAGATTAGTTATATCATAGTTTATCTGTTTTACTTGTATGATTAGTAGTTTTAGTGGTTCAAACACAACTCATTGTATGATCTGTAATAGTACAGATGATTAGTCTAGTTGACATGCAATTTAGATATCCTTGTAATAGCTTAGTTATTGCTAGAGGCTAGTTAGATTGGATGTCAATTCACTCATTGTAATCGTCGTTGGGCGTTTTCCCAGCATAAAAAAGTAGTTTTAATAGTTCAAACACAACCCTCCCCCCTCCTAAGTTACTGTTAGTTATTCATAACACACAATTTGAGTGACACCCGAGAGTGGATTATGTTTAGCTAACATTTAGGCTCTAATATCTCCATTAATGTCCCTGGACTTTTCACTCTCTACATTTATCGTAGTTAAGAGTAAGATCTGGAGCAACATAAAAATTCTATCTTTGATCTTCTCGCACCCGTTGGTAAAATCCATCAAAAGAACAACCACGCGATTGCAAGTCAAGTATGTTCCTAGGACTTTGTTGTTGTACATTTTCTAAGTTGCTTAATGGTTGTAATGTCTGACTAGGTGAAGAGACATAAAATGCATGTTTTCTTAAGGCATTTAACATCTCTTTTGTTATGCTTTTGTTGGTGGATAATTAGGTTTATATAGGTTTTGCATGATATGGAGTTGAACCCATCTTTCTTGGTTTTCTATGTAAACTTCACTATTTTGTGAACTATTTGTAGCCTAATGGGAATTCACCTTCATGAGTGTCTAGATGTATTTTTGCGAGCTTATTTGCAGATCATTAATGCGAGAAAACCTTTTGACAGAAATTTAGTAGGTTGAAAGCCAATCGTGCTATTTATAGAAGGATGAAGACCATCAAATAGAAGACTGGAGAAAGTGAAAAAGAAAGAAGTCAAAGGAGCAAAAAGTTTAGGGGAATTCAGAAATGTTTTATTAGCATATACTATGCCAGATTACATAGTTTGTGCCACAATAAGTTGGCCGAAAAATTGAAGGTTCAGTGGATGGACCGTGCATACATTCATAGTCCCTGCCCAACTAGGATACTAAAAACTGTCCCAGAAAAAGGACAGTACAAACAAGCAGGGTATTTGCCGCTCAGTTGCAGGAACACGAGGACCTGGATACAGATTGTGCAACTATGCAAGGTCCATGTCGCCCTGTTGACTAGGGTTTTAACCCACGGGATTTTGGCTTTCTCTCTTCCTACTATAAAAATGGCCTTAATCCATTAGAGAAAGAGGGAGGCGGATATGAATAGTACAATCTCCATTTTTCCTCCATCTTCATTCATATCACTTCATCCCTAGCGTTTAAACCCACCAAGACCATGAGTTTGATTTTTGTAGCTTAATTTATAACTTGGGAGCATTTGTAAGATATATATTAACTTTATGATTTTTAGACTCTAGATTCATGTCTAATTTTATGCTATAAATATCATGTATAACTTAGTTATTCTTCTTTCTATAATTATATGATGAATGAGGTTAGGATGAACACCTAGTTTATTTCCTTGCATGATGTAGTGGTAAGCTCAGGAATAAAGTATTACGTTTCTAGGAATTAGATTAGAGGTAGTCACGTGTTAGGTGGAGGGTAAGAGGGGTCACCCTATCTGAAAATAGATTAGGTGGTGTTATTGACTCGATTGGGGTCGTAGGACAGTGCCTGCAAGTCATATCCCAAGTTTCTAGAAATTAGGTTGGGAATGCCCTATAGTTATTATAAGGTACTGATGTCCTAAGTAACACAAGATAGGTTTAGGATGTGTATTCATAGTGTAGGTTCCGGTGATCCATACTACTCTCGGGTTTAATTTATTTTGTGCTTTCACAGGTTTATTAATCAAGGGAGCAAGGGCTAGAGGTGGTAGTGAAAGTGCACTCTAGCAATATATTGAGGAGGTTAGATTTTGAGAAGGAGGCATAACTGACATGGTGGGACAGACCGGGGGAGTTCCCAGTGAATGTACATTTCTGCATTGTGTGATATAGAATAAAGTAGAATTATACGTCTTATATGAAAATAAGAGTCGATGATCAAATCTTATAGTTTATCGTGTGATGAAAATTCCCCCAACGCCTTATATAATCTTTATCTTTTGGGGTGGAGGAGTGGAGCTTGTTTGAGGGAGTTATCTCCAATGCCAGAAATGCAGGCTCAAGTTACGCCCCTTGTAGAATATTCTAGAAATTCTCATTTAAGCTGTAAGTGAAATACCTATTTATTTGTTTAGCTATTTTGTATTGTGATTTAATTAATGCATATGGATATTTTTATCTTATTTTTGCAAGGATCGATGATTGGTATCAGTGAATGATGGATGGAAGATGGTGATGAATCTCCATCTCATCTGACCACTATTTGCAAGAGATATCTGTGCGAGGAGAAGTCTAGACTCTCGGTGGCTTGGCTCTAGGGGACAAATGAGCTGCACAATTGAATGGGTTCATTCAACTGTGCATGGACGGAATAAAGTATGCTAGTAGAACGATAATTGTCTGATGACAATTATTTTTTCCCTCACATACTTTCCTACTTTCAAGTTTGAGCCCCCGCATCAGGGGTGCACCACGGAGTACGAGATGGGATCACCTGGAAGAGCAAGACAATGGCCAATTATCAAGCTTAGAGTTGTAAAATTACGATCTAGCGACATCGCATCGCTGCACCATCATCATATGCAAGCTAGCTCACAACTTGTAACCAAGTTAACTATCTTAGCTATGTAGTAAGTTTACAACTGGAAACGATGTAATACTCCTTGATGTAATCATATGGGAAAAAATGAGTGTTTTATTACTGTAATCCATGATTTTCATATATGTCTTAGGTCTTCTGAGCCCAAGACTGATTGTTACTCTTTTGGTATCTTTAAGCCGAATCTCTATTTTAATTTTCATTGTTGTACTGTGCTCGATACTCGTCGTATTGTTAATACTTTATGATAGACCTAGTTTCCATGACTATTTTTCTGTAGCTATCTCCTTGAAATGTAAGATGGGGGGTAGTAAACATATTAACTCCTTTTTCCGATGATACACTATATACATAGGGTTTGATATGTTGGGCCATACCTTGTCATTATTTATTTGTGCCAGGGTGGTACCTTTTTTTAACGCGATCATTCCTTCTCCCCTAGTACATGTACTTAATGTTTCATTGTAATTCGTTCCATTCCAACGAGTAGTTTTCGTGATTGCTTCAAGTAATGATTTATTATCTATAGGATCAATTCCTTTCTCAAGTATTATGAAGGCTTAGAAAGAAAAAAAATTGTACCCATTGTCAGTGCCACTAATGTGGGGGATTTCTTCTGGTCCATCATAATCTCTAAAGTCTGCACGAGTCGGCTCAAGCAAACCATGCACCTGCAAAGAAGGTCCCGGGGGTCTAGGACTATGTTCTGATGCTCAAGTAAGCTTTTGTTCCTGTTGATGGTTTTTTCTGGAAAAATGCAATTACCTCTTTCATTATTCTTGGACTTCATTTATAGCGGGTAGACCGTGTGGTCATAGCTCACGTTGCTCTCTGGATCGTGGCTATTTGAAGGTGATCGTGGGCAATGGTCTCTCTTCTTCTTTAGGTGAGGTGTGCCAAGCGCTCTATCGACTGTTCTTTATGTTAGCTGATCTAGTTCGCTAATGCTTGGTGTTATTCTTTAGGTTTAGACTTCGCTTAGTTTTAGGGAGGTGTATACTATACTGATTATTATTTTTGAAAATATAATGAAGAATGAATAAAGATGAAAATCATAAAATGTATAAGGAAATACAAACTCCTGTTTTAGATCTACTAACTATTAGATGGGAAAATTAGAGTAACTTTGAATTAGGATGAGATTGTTTTTAGTAACGGTAAATAAATTAGAAGTCTGACGAACAATAAATTGAAATTCAATTGTTATATAAAAAAAATTTCCAAATTTTTACTTCCTTTTTCAGTCTCGCGAGTACATATTATTTTAGAGGTGTTTTTTTATCATTTTGAGAATCGATGAGGATTTTTTAAATAGTTTTTTCAGATTTGTCAA
>JAULKK010279582.1:0-14492 GCA_032355705.1 Rubia peregrina
ATATTATTTTTAGGTTGCATATATATTATTTTAAGACATGGAAGCCCTAAACTATTAATATTTAAGAAAATTGGCCGCTGTCTGTTCAACCGAAAGGGTACTGACATTGGTTCCGATATAAGTTCAATCAAAGCCGCTATTGATGTTAGTTTCGTGTTTGTTTAACCATAACCGCCACCAAACCCAATGTTTGTTCAACTGAAACCAGGTGGGACATGTGAACAAAATTTCTTGATTCAATTTTTTAATTAAAAATTTCCAGAAATCAAAATATTACTAATGTCGGTAAACCTTTGGTTGCGTTGTTGATTAGTTTTACTCTGATTTTTCAAACTTTTTACCCCTCTTATAAAAAGTGTAAATTTTCCCCCAAAATTTTAAACCAATGTAAATAATGTTTATTACTTCATTTTTTCAAATAACGGAGGTAAAAAAGTCTGAAATAAAATGTGAGTTTTCTTGTAGTGTTAGTAAAACTAAACGGAACCTAAATATGTACCTTTATTTAACTAAATGATAAAAAGTTTAATTTCATATTTGTTTCACTCGTTTGTGGATGTTCATAATATATATTTTTAAATTTTTGGTTGATATCATGAACGGAAAAAAGTTAACACACTATTGCTCATTCTCCTACCAATATTATAAATATCGATCATGGGGTTAATTGGTAGAATTCATTTGTTTTATTATTGGATACATGGAATTTGTGTACCACAAATGGTGTTTGGGCACCATGGATAATAAAATTGAAAACATGCTTCCATTTTTTACTTAACACCATGTATTTATATTGCATGAAGGGAAATTAAAAGTAAAGTTTTGTAGAGGATACAAATCACATCTTCAAAGAAACATTTTTTACAATGATTTATTTAATGAAAAATTGTAGATTTTAATTAAAATAAATATCAATCTACCTACCATTTCACGTCTCGAACCTTTTAATCACAACAAACTATAAGTAACATTGTGACCATCTAAAATAAAAGTCACTCTAAGAGTCACTATGAATTCTCATTCATCAGTTATCATGATTTTAATTCTGATGGCATTGGCTATCTCAACCGTGAGCTCACTATTAGCCGGGAAAACAAATCTTCAGTCTTATTGATTTAGCCTTCGCAATTGCAAAATTCGCAATACAACAACACAATTCATTCGCCCATACCAATTTACAATTTGATTACCTAGTGACCGCGGAGAGGAAGATTGAGAAAGGGTATACTGATCGACTTTGGGTTCAAGCAATTGATGATGACATCACCATAGATTGTTATGCTAATGTATAAATTAATTTAGCGACGCTTTGAATACTTGCACAATTGCGAGACGGAGGAGTACTGTGATGTCAGCGATGGATCAGCGGCAAGGCAAGGGAGCGGTGTGGCGTGAGCGGTGGAGCACCAACGGGAAAGAGGAGCGACATGGTGTGACTAGTAGAGAAGCGGCAAGGTGGAGAAGTAACCTGCGAGCAGTGAAGAAGAGGCATTTGCGGTGAAGCTGCAGTGACGTAAGCATTGGGGAGCTTCGTCAGCAGCAGAGTGATAGCGAGGGTGGACCTGTGTGGTAGTCATCTTGTGGAGAGGTGCGGTTTATATATTTTGTTAAAGGAGTATGATACTTGTGTTTTATTGAAGGTGAAGGCTACTTGTACTTATGTGTAAGGGTTTATAGTTTAGAAGTATTTGTGTCTTTTGGGCTGATGTCTTAGCTAATTTATGAACATAAGGAAAGAAAAGAATATGAATATTGACGGATTGTTCTTTTTAAAAATATATAAGGAAAGTTTTCATTCAACAACGTGTATATCATAGTAATTTAATGTTGATCTATTTTAATATTAATTATTTATTTTTGAATAATAATAATAATATTTTAAATAGTGAAATTACAAAAGAGTTGATGTCATATTATTTTTAAAGAGATATTTTGTGATAATTTTGAAACTATTTCCATTAATAATGTGTAATACTGTTAATATTGCCTTTTTTATTCAAAGTAGTTCAACTAAAATAATAAAGTATAAGAATGTATCTATTTCTAAGAGTTCGACTAGAATCATTTTTACAAAACAAATTATCATATATATATATATACACACACACACTATAAAAGAGTAAGATATGGCAATAATTTTCACTAAGAAGAAATGGAATGTAAGGAGAAAATTTTGACTCTATCCTTAAATAAAAATTCAAGGGTAAAAGTTAACATTACTCGAGGATTTCATTACTAACTTATAAATTTGCGAAATTCTCTCATAATGTTATTTATAATCAAGTGCATTATAAAAATAATAATTCGGAATATAATACAAGCTTTATGATGGTGACTCATTTAGACATAAGCCATTACTGTGCTATTATGTTATGATGTGTCCAATTTATATCATATTTTTAGCACATTCGAAGTCTAATTTTGTAATAGATCAGGGATTTAATTTGAAGGAAATCGACATTTTTTCAATTAGAGGGTTAGGATGATATAACATGTTTTATGTTGTAATTATTTAATTTATGAAGTGTTTTGAAGATAATTTTGAAGACTCCTTTTGAAGATTTTGGGTTTGAAGAGTTCGAGATTGAAGAGGTGACATAATTTTGAAGAGAAGGCCAATTATTCTAAAAATTGGTAGAAGCTGGCCAGAGAGCTTGTCACGGTCAGTGTTAAATCTGCATGGTTAGTGGCTACGTTCATTAGAATATTTGCACGGTCCGTGACCAAGGGCCTAGCAGCCCATTTATGTTGCGTTTCTCTTTTAATTCCTAGACTATTAATGCCCCTGCACTCTCTCTTCCATTGAAGAACCCGGTTTTTCTACCTTCAAAACCCTATTTGCATTCAGTCCTTCATCTTTTATCCTATGTTTACCATGGATTTTTGTGCTTTTGTTATGGGTTTAACTAATCTAGGCTAAATATACTCTTGGGAGCAATTGGTAAGCATTTCTAGTATGAATTTGTGAGATTTGTTTTATCCTATTTTGTGCTTTGATTATCAAGTAAGTTTTGTGCTTTCTTGTGTGATTAATGCATGATTTAGACTAGGATGATCAACTAGTTGAAGATTGTGAATTGATTTTTTGCTTGATTTTTTGTCAAACCCGGAAGATTTTGACTTTTTGTCAATGTGACTATCGTTAGTTTATCTTAGGTTATAATTGGGTGTCAAAACTAATTATGATTATTGATTGATGAAACTACTTAGATTTAAGATGAATATGAATGGGTTTGACTAACTATCAATGTGGCTCACTAATAACGACTAGCATGAAGCCGATCCTAGTAGTCGTTATTAGTAGATATACTTATGTTATCCCAATATTTCTCTCTTGTAAGATATTGTGTTAGTTGTATTGGTTCTCCATGTTTATTGTTATTCTCAGGGAAGTCTATGATGCCGATCGTCTAGGGTGACTCGAGAGTAAAGGTTATTGTGTGGCGTCGATAGCCCACTCTAACTATAATCGAGGAGAGACGAGAAATATCTTCATTCGAAAGGTGTTGATAAGTTCTCCATATTAAGTGGTTAATGCATAAAAATAAGGTAATTAATAAATGATTAAAGGATGACTAGAAATGTAAACCAATTGCGCCCAAGACTCGTTATCATCTTAATTACATATTTCGTGCTAGTATGATCGAACTTATATTGCTTTCTCTAATTGTTGTTTAAAGTAGTCGTATTGTTTTTCTAAAATCAAACCCCCCCCCAACTTTGTCACCACACACTTAGAGTGACATTTTGCGTGCTCTGAACAACGTTTAACACTCGATAAAACCTCATTTTCCTCGTGGACGGCCCCGACTTGCCACTAGCTACTTTCTAGTAGTTAGCCGCAATTAGAGCCTATAAATTCTATTTTGAGAGGCATGACAACGGTCTCCCAATACTATAACAGTAACTTTCTAGCCAAGTGGCATTCCCACACTTAGCCACATCGCCTTCACAAATTTTTGACAAGTGGCACCTTTAAAACTTGATACATTAGCTTGCCACATTAATGTTTACAATAACTATCTAATAATTATAATTCCTCATTTTATTGATTCTTTAAAAAATTGACACGTCTCTTCTTCTTCTTTAGTCATTCATTTTGTTATTCCGCCTTTACTTATACCAAAATCTTCGCACCTTATTCCATAGCCAGACCAATAAACTACTATACATCACCAGTAAACATTTTTCTGCACAAAATTTTATATAACATATAGTTGGGATGGTCAATTTTTTATTTTTTAAAACTTTAAAAAGACACATAATTTTGTTAAATTTAATTTTTTACATTTTTTTTATGAAAGACACATAATTTTATAATTTAAATTAAATATTATTGATTCATCATCAACATATATTTCACATGCTTATCATTATATTTACATATAACGTAAACTATTTTATATAGCCGCTAATATTTTTCTATATAAAAATATATTATTTTCCTTTTAGTATAAATAATTATTTATTATATATCATTAAAATCAAGTCAATTTTCTATTTTTGAATAAATATTATATAATATTTATAAATTTATTTTAAATACTGGATCGTGTACAACTATAATGTTAATATAACAAAAATCTATTACTTATAAAAATATAATTGTTTACATTATTTATTTTCATTTATAAATTCGTGTATTGGCGCGGGTGTTATCTAGTAAACATTCTACCGCATACTAATATTATCATGTGAAAATCAAATAACAAAAATTAAACGAGCAATTCACATATGCAAGAATAATAATTTTTTATTAATTATGCATGCATTCAATCGGAAAGCTTAAAATACAAATAATTAAAGCATATGTGCGATAAATAAATCACGTTTTAAGCAATAACAAAGTCATGGAGTCACGAGTAAACTCACTGCCCTTAAGACTAATGAGTCCCGTTGTGGATATCGTTCCCTTGGGTAAAACCATCGAAGGTAACAATTAACACATAAGAGTTACTTCGGATTCATGCAAGGCCCGGAGGCCTATCACATCGGCAGAGCAATGGAGGGAAACTTTGAGAAAGAAAGAAATGAGACTCAAGTTTAGAATATGGAGAGACTTGATAATGGTGCGAATGTCCTGAATGACTTAAAGACTCTATTTATACTACTCTAAGAGAACCTAATAATGGAAATGTGATATTCTGATTTTCTGTAATTAGAGAAAATTATTCTCCAATCACCAACTCATCAAATCCGAGAACATTCCAAGAATACTCGAATTAAATCCGCTGGAAATGGAAGAAATATTTGCGCAATAGTCTTCAGTGCATTAAACATGATAAACCGCGTATTCATTTCAGAAAAGACATCGCACAAAATCTAGAATATTTTCGTTTTTATTTCTTAAGAATTAACACAAGTAATTCCATATATATTACATGTTTGGGTCTTCTAGAGACTTCCATGCAGTCCATACGTATTTTAGACAGTCCGGGGAAAGATTATCTGGGTCAATTTCCACCCAATTTTTCTCTTTCAAGTGTGACATTTCGAGCATACATATCTCATTCACCCGTGATCCATTTTGAGAGTTTAAATAGTTGATCTTATAGTAACCTCGGAGGAGAACCCAAAAATAACATCCACAAACCTAAAATTTATTTGGGTCCCACTCAAAATGACGCCCAAAAGTTGGCAAAAATTAACCTTTTAACCATCATTTTCCAGCAATTGAATCTATTGCTAAGAGATATGTAAGAGACATCACCATTGAATCTATTGAATCTCAATAGAGTCAGAAACTCCATCCAGTTAAATAGTTAGGGACGTCTTCCTGAGAATATTCAAACGATGCATCACCAACGAACTGCCACCACTGAAGCCGGAGCCACCGTGATCTCACTTTCATCGACCACCTGTAAGCTGGAAAACCACAGCATGGACCACCGACACGTTCCCACAACGCTGAAAATCTTTATCAAAAAATTATTCTAATATTCATATTTTTTAATAGAAGTGTGATTTAAACTATGTACCCCTTAATTATATACACTGTCATTACCGCTATTCACTCCACAACAACTAACTTAATTATTCTGTTTCCTTAAAGAAAAGAATAAAAGTTAAAAATTGCAACCTCATCATATTCATTTGATAGAAGACATAGTTACTAAAAGTGCATTTATTATTCGAGGACAAAATAGTTAAAAGGGGTTTTGCACTCATTTCATTGGACCAAAAGGCGATAACGCTCGCCCGCAGTGCCCCTATCTGTCCGACGCCACGGACCTTGATGGGAGAGGTAAAATCACGATAGCCCAGCGCCAGGATCCGTTGACCGTCCGCCCTCGGTGCTTCACAAGGGACCCCTGCCTCAGTCTGTGGGCCAGCATATGGGTCTGGTGCCAGCTCAGGGAGATCCCCACACTGCCGCTGCCGAGATTCAAATCTGGGACATTGGACCAACTAATCAACGTCCCTACCGCTGGGGTACAAAATCAACTCATATTAAAGCACAAAATCAATTTTTCAATCAAATTTATTAAATTTTAACTTTATATTTAAATAGATATATAAGTCATCATTGTATGAGATATAGTTAAGCTTTTCGTAACATGTAATTTTTAAATATAAACTTTATATACGCCGTTATTATACGCAATTACATATATCTACAACTAAACGTGTTTAGTGAAGACAGTAGAAAAGATTTTGTGCAATTTAACCTGAGATATATAGAGTATCACATTTTTACTTTTTATTCATTTTTCATTTGCCGGTGGAGATCTTAAGACGACTACCACCATAAATGAAGACATTCAACGTTTTGATCAAACATTCAAGGGTTATGTTCGGGATCCTCTAAGTGACATCGCTGGACCAATGACAAGGTCAAGAATGAAGCTTAGTGATGTGGCATTAATGTCTTGATTGATCAACTTCATGATGAAAAATTAATGAAGAAGTCGGTAATGGCTTGGATTACTTATTCAAGTTTGTCGATTAACTGAAGACATTATGAAGAACACTATACTCTTTTTCCCATTGTTTTTTTAGTGAGGTAGTGTGATCATTGTAAACATTATTTTTAATTCAGTTAAGGCTTATTGGATTGAAGAGCTCGGCCATGTGGGCCTAGAAGATCTATTCGAAAATAACAGTCCATTAGGGTTTAGAATATTCAGTTTTATTCTGCTTAGATAAGGTAATATTTTTTCCTAGTCTAATTCTAGTTAGATGCGGCCGAAATTAGGAATAGAACAGAAGTTCAGTTAAATATGGTTTTAGCTTCTTCAAGCTGTCATAAGTTGATTTAAATTACAATTGTGATTAGGGTTTTGAGATGGCCAACTTTTACCTCTATAAATAGAAGGTTCAGCCGAGTTTATACAAACCTTTTTATCAATCATACATTCATGATTTTGAGACATTCTCATTATCTTCATTGTTGCTTAATCATGCGGGCTAGTTAAGTTTCAATTTCATTTTATAAGCTAACCTTGCGGGCTAGATAGTTTATAGAGAACCCTTGTGATCTAAACATGTGGGCTATTTAGAGATCAAGTCGGAGTTGAGTGTACCAGGCGGGCTAGATGCTACAATTTCGTGCATTTATATTGAGTTGGGCGAGATTTTCAGTCTAAATAAAGATTCGATATTCCACAATCCAGAGTATTCGCAAGGAGATTCATATCATTTGTATTCACTTTATTCTTTCAAAAAAATCTTGAGAAAACCCGTCTATCCATATACCTATCGAAAATTGGATTTAATGAAAATAATAGGAAGATAGTGGTTTATACTCTACAGTAAATGCAAGTAAAACATTTAAGTTTTAATTAGAAACATTACATAATTAGAGTAAAACATATAATTTATATGGTTTAGAGTAAAACATTACATATTTAGAGATCCAAGTGCAATTTATATGGTTTACTCTAAATATGTAATGTTTCTAGGCGTGTGAATTTACCCACATAGCTTATAATCCGAATTTAACCCAGATTTTAATATTTTCAACTCGTAAAATTTCATAATTTATAGTAAATTGCACTTGGATCTCTGATTTTTCCATAACTTATGAAAATATTATTTTTTAAGAGACGGACTCTATTCTTTCTAGATATTTTAATTTGTAAAAAAAATGGATAGTAACGTCCGAGTATAGAGAAAAATTGAAAACATAGATTAGTAGGTCTCTCGGGGAAAATTTGTAATAAAAATATAAGTTGAAGTCCTCAACCCTAGGTGGACTCTAGTTGGTTGGTCTGTAATTTTTCACAAAGAGTGGGTTGTCTCACAGGCATATGTCCATAAACTTACTCCCTCCTTCCCATTTGAATTTTCACAGTTTCCTTTTTGAGTTGTCCCGATTGAATTTGCACACTTCCCATTTTAGGAAATATTTATCAATCAAAAAACATAAATGTCCTTGAAATTTTATCTCATTTTCCCCAACTAGCCATTCTTCTCTACTGAATTCTTTCATCTTCAGTTTTTCACTGAACCCATTTTCCCCATTTTTTCCTAACTTCCTTCATCTCTCCCGTTATCTCCACCTTCTCCTCATTCTTTGCCATCTCCTCCTTCTTTTCCATCTTCGTTCTCCGCCATCTCCGTCAATTTCTCTCTCCCACCTTCGCCTTCCCAAACCCATTTCTAAACCCACATATCCACCCTTGTTTCTGGACTTAGATCCAGAATCCGTAGTCCCCTTATATTTCTCCACCATTTCTGTTGTCTCCGCTCTCTTCTCCTCGATGTGGTTTTCTTCAGTGGTGCTTCTTTTTGGTCGTATAACTTGTCCCGCAGCAGAGCAAGCCCCTGATTTTGGGTTTCTATATAATGAGGGTTTCGGTTTTGGGTTGCGATTTGATGAGGGTTTCAATTTTGGGTGGAGGTGGTGTGTTGAATGTGGTCTCGGTGGTGGTGTGGTGAAGGGTGTGGTGGTGGTAGTGTGGTGAAGGTGGTGGTGGTGGTGGTGTGGTGAAGGTGCTGCCGTGGTGAGAGTGGTGGGTGGTGGGTGGTGGGAGAAGAAGAGTGGTGGCTGCAGGAGTGGGTGGTGGGTGGTGGCCAGAGGAGGAAGAAGAGTAGTTTGGGCAATTTTTAAAATCCAAAAATATACTCCCTCTTCCTCTTGCTGCAAAAACAGTTGGGACAGAAGGGGGTATGAATAATGTACGTATTTTTATTCGTATACAATATATTTGTTAAATTATATACTTTTTCCCTCCCAACTTATATAACACATCAATCATTATCACGTTGCTCAAAAAATATGTTTGACCATTAATATATTTACCTACGTGTAATGACGGAAAATAAAAAGTTAATATACTGCTTGTTACGAACTTACGATGAATTCAACAAAATCACATAGGATAATATTGTTGTTCATATATCTATTCAAATATGCAATCAAAGTTTAATAGTAAATTGTATCCAAAAAGCAAGTAGGTAATTTAACTTGGGACGGAGTGAGTATTAAAATGAATAGTAACGTCAGAGTATAGGGAAATTGAAGATATAGATTCCTAGGTCTCTCGAGGCGAATTTGTAATTAAATATAAGCTGAAGTCCCACCCCTCAAACATAGGTGGACTCTGGTTGGTTGGTCTGTAATTTTTTTATAGAGAGTGGGTTTTCCCACATGCGCATGTTCATAAATTTATGTACATTCCATGTATTTTTAACTGTATATACTGAATTTGTTAAATTATATACTCCATTCGTCCCAACTTATATGACACACCAATTATTATCATGTTGTTCAAGAAATATGTTTGACCGTTAATATATTTAACTACGTGTAATAATGGAAAATAAAAAATTGATATTTGAAAACTGCTTGTTGTGACGAATTTAACAATATCACATAAGATAATATTGTGTCTTATATATCTATTCAAACTTGAAGTCTAAGTTTGATAGTAAATAGTATCCGAAAGCAAGTCGTTAATTTAATCTGGGACGAAAGGAGAATTAAATTTAGAAATATTTTTAATACATTTTTTATATTTTTATATTTTCACATTCATATACACATTATTACTTGTTTTAACTTTTAAAATGAAATATTTAAATTTAATAAAAATTACAACATTTAATATAAAAGGTACTCCCTATGTCCCAACTATATTTACACAAGAACTATTCATTTAGTCAAAATTATTTAATTTGAAAAGTAAAATTGGATTAATATATAAGATAATATATTATCATGTGGGATCTTGTAGAATCGTCGTAACGTTTATTTTCATAACATTAATTTTTATTATTTTTAAATGTACACAATTAAAGATATTAACGGTTAAAAATAATATTGATCAATTTACAAAAATCAACATGTGCTAATACAGATGGGACGGAGGGAGTACGTGAAATTTTTCATAAGTTTATGGACACATCGCATTTACTAAAACTTTCTCTTTTACAAATATTTCCTCTTTCACGAGCTCTCTGGCCCGTCGATTTTAATTAGGTAGCGTACTTGGATATGGTAATTATTTAGATTTAAATTAGGTAGTGTAGTTGGATATGATTTTAACTTCTTAAACCTGCCATAATTCTTTTCAGTTTCTATTTGTACTAAATTTTACCCTATAAATAAAGGGGTTTGGCCGAGATATTACAACCTTTTTATAAATCAAATATTCATAATCTTGAGTTATACGCATTGCTTCATTGTTGCTTAATCATGCGGGTTAATTAAGTTTCAATATCCTTTGTGAACTAATCATGCGGACTGGTTATTGAACAAACAATCCATGTGATCTAAACTTGTGGGCTATTTAGAGAGCAAGTCGGAATTGAGAGTACCCTGCGGTTAGAAGCTTGAATTTCGTGCGATATAAGTAGGTTGGACGAAATCCCTACTTGTGTCAAAGATCCGATATTCCGCAATCCAGAGCTTTCATAAGGAGATTCATATCAAGACTTCTCTCCAAATACATCCTCTGTTTCACTGGCTCAACTGAGCTGGCTCCGGTGAAATAAGTTGGAGCCGCGGCCCGCGGCTGAAATGAAAACCCCGGAAAACAGAATGATGTGGGTGTTGTTTTCTTGGGCCTTAGAACATGTACAATGGTAAAACCACTAAAAGCTCACTCTTGTGGTTTCTTTCAATTAAATATTCATTCTTTCTCTTTCACCTCATCAAAAGCAACCACAAAGAAACCACTTCATTTTTACCCCCACAATGGTAGAAATCACTAAGAAACCACTACATGGACCCCACTTAATTTTCTCTATCATACTCATTAGTTTTACCTTCAATATTTAATTTAAATAGATTTGCCTACCCAAAATAAATGGAAATGTGAAATTAATAATACAATTTTACTCTCTTTATTATTTATGGATCTCACTTAATTTTCCCTATCCAATTTATTAATTTTACCTTTAGTATTTAATTTAAATAAATTTGACAACCCAAAATAAATTGAAATGTAAAAATTAATAATATATTTTAATTTAAAATTTCATTTCATTTTTCAAACTTTAATTTCATTTTTGTTAAAATTAAATAAAGAATAATCAAAAAATTAAAATTAAAAAGAATCAGAAAGTTTAAATTAAAAAGAATCAGAAAATTCAAACACATATTTCAAAACAATATGAAAACTTAAAACAAAATCATATCTGAAAAATTATAAAAATGAAAAAGGGGAGCCACATGTGAGGGCGGTCTCGCAAGTGAAGAAAATAAGTGTTTGAGGTGGTCTCTTCCTTCTCTAACCAGCCCATGATTTTTTTTCCAGAGAAACCGATATCAAGCCTCCATTCTGGAGTTTTGGTGTTTCTTTTGTGGTTTCTTATTAATAAGAAACCACAAGGAAACTCATTGCACATGCCTTACAAGGTTATATTGCAGCTAACAGAGTCCCGACGTACGCAATATTGCAATCATTATCACACGATTTACTATGTCAAATGTTTCGAGGTGGCCCACACTGCACTCGAATTGTTTGACACGTAAGGTTAATTACAACCTTAAATACAAAATTTGGTGCTAGTAATAAATATTTATTGCTTTTGTGTGCCAATAAGTTAATCCATCCTAGCACTCTTGCCTAAATACAAGAAAAGTGATCTAATTTGTTTACAAAAATATTTCCTCTAACTGGAAATAACCTCTTAGGTTAATCTTTTGAGATACGAATAAAATCAGTTTTGCTAATGAAAATGTAGGGTATGCGGATGAAAATGATATATGTTATGAGTAATGAGTTGGCCATGAAAATTTTAGGTGAGCATATGTGCACCCTCCAATGCTATCACTAATAAGCTACGCCTAGTCTCATTATATTTATAGAGCTTATTTTTGGGAATCTTTAGGAGCTCAGACACAATCGAATTTTCTCCAAACCTTCGTGCAGTTAGCCAGTAAGACAATCAGGACATTGTGTTCAACTGACCAGTCGCAACTCGGAGAAGTTCTCCTCCCCTAATAAATGATGGTCTATAAGTCTCTAAATGTCTGGTTGGCATGGAGCATGCTCTGATACACCATGTTGGTGTGGAGCTCAAGTGGAAGGCCACCCCACTCAAACTGTGTGAGTCATCCATGTGGGAGTTCATTCATCCCGCCTTGTAATAGATAAGTTTTTTCTCATTTTAGTTATAGTTTTCAATAGTTCATTAGTGTATCAATTGTAATAGTAGATAGACTAGTAATAGTACTAGTACTAGTTTATCACCAAAATTGTAAATCATTTCTATATTTTAATGAGAATGGTCCTACTATTTATTTTTTTTTAAAGTGCACATGAAGGCATTAATCAAATTCCTTAAGTGGCCTTTTGTTTAGGTCCACTTATCAATAGCCTCACTCCAACAAGGAAAGAATAACACCTTCTTCATCATTCATGAAATCATCAAGAAAATGATGCATCCACACCGTCCATCCCTTTCTCCCAACCTTATACCCAATTTTATATGCCTTTTCGAAGGAAATGCTTTCACCCCTCTACAAACAAAGACCTATGTTCGTCAATGTATGATTGTCCAATGAGTTTTCTTTTTCTTTTTCTTTTCTTATACTATTCTAAATTACATAACTTTATATGATCATTACTTTCTCCAGAACTTCTAGGAGAGGAGACCGGCTCAATTTACTTTTTATCTTAAAATTTATTTTTTATATTAAAATTAAAATAAGTAATAAGGTGTGTTTGAATGTGACTTACAAGAAATATTATAGTATAAAATATATAATATATAACTTTAAAAATGCTTTATTTATATTTTTTAAATGATGTTTAATTTAACAAATGCAGCTTATAGGTAAAAAAAATACAAAGAATTATCCATAGTTTAATAACAAACCACCTTTCAAGTGACCTCCCCTATAAAATTTATACTATTATATTAGTTGAAGGAATATAGATACTTTTGACTTTCAAATGCTGAATAATTTTTTTTATTTTTTAATATCTTTATGATAAAATTTTGTGAAACATCGTTTTTCCATGGAAAAAAATTTATGATTGAATTTGCCCATCTAGTCAGCTTGAACCTCACCCTTGTCATTCCGCCCAAAATTAAATCAAACTTTTGATCGAAATGCTTACTGCCTCCATTTCGTTGGATGTGTCGCCATAGTAATAAGTGACTGGATTTAGATGAATAAAATGAGTATGAAATGAGTGGACGAAAATAAATTTAGAATGAAGAAAATAAAATGAATAAATAAAATTGTAGGAATATTGCCATAAAAAGTGTGTCAAATTCACAAAAACAATAATAATAAAAATGTGTCAAATTCACGTAACAATAAAATAAAGTAAAAGTGTGCCAAAGTGGGAGCAGTAACTGTTCGTGAACTGCTTGATTCGCTTACGTATTTAAATTACAGTTTCATAATTAGTGCTTGAACCAAACAACCATCTCCGACCTAGCTGTCACACAGAAACCAAATTCCGGTTCTTCAATCACATTACATTAACTAAATTTTACTCACACTCCCTGATTCAATGCCAAATTAAGCAGACTTTTGTTTGTTTTCGGTGTTTCTGCATCAGGTCAAATTGCATTCACTCTTTTCTAAGACATTTCCTCGCATTTTCAAAGCGATAAATTCACCTCTTTCTGCTCACATTTTCTTGATTCCAATTCAATACACTCTTCTTCTGGAGCTGGCCCAGAATGCGTTTTCAGTTAACAGCGTCCTGGATCTAGAACCCCTATTACTTCTAAACGGCGTTTTCCGCATTGTTTTCGAGGTGGGGTGTTAGCTTTAATGGGGGTGCTGCGGGAGTCGTGGTGCTTCTGCAATGGCGGGGGTAAGTCGGAGAGGATGAAGGCCTCCATTTTTTCCGGCAAAGGTCTTTCTATGGCGAGAATTGGGGGCTCCGGCACTGGGTTTCTCATCCACCGCAACCTCCTCCTCACTACACATGCCAACCTCCCGTCGGTCTCCGCCGCCGAGGGGGCTGCTATCCGCCTACAGAACGGCGTCGCTGCTTGCCTTTTCCCTCCCAGGTTAGCCCCATTTTCTGCTGATGATTTCTTGAGAGTATCACTGCTGAATTCTGAATAAGGAAATATAG
>JAULKK010279592.1:0-14492 GCA_032355705.1 Rubia peregrina
CAATATGGGACAAAGAAATTGAACTGAATATGAATATTGGCAATATCTCGAACTAACCATGAGAAGGTTTATTGTGCGAATGGATGATGCACTTGATGAAGAACCTATTTATCAAAGGAGTAATGGAGAATATCTAAATACCAATTAAGCTTCTTTATAACGTATCAATGAGTGACTTATTTGTGAAACCAAGGTCGGTGGAAAGAACCTTAAGGCCGAAATAAACCCCATCCTATAGCTTTAACAATCAAAGGCCTCAGTTTGACTTAGGATCTTCTAATTTTGCCTAGAAAGAGGCAGAATGATGGACGACTGATGTCTTACCCGTAGGTATTAAATCAAACTTTTTGTCCAAAGGAAATAAGAATGGTTTCCTTAAATAAACCACAATCTATCATGAATAAAAGTAACTCCAATTCTAAGAATCAATATCATATGCTAGAGGACACAGATTACTAATTGGGAAAAATTACATACCGGGCTTCATTTTTATCATGTACCAAAAATGTACCTGATTGAAAAATATTCGTACTTAAGAAATATGAAGCATGGAAATCGATTCGATGATGAATATTAGCAATATCTCAAACTAACCATAAGAAGGGTCAGTATGAAAGAGGATGATGCATTTGTAAAGAACCTGTTTATCAAAGGATTTAGGGAGAATCTTAATATACCAATTAAGTTTCATTATGATGTATTAATAAGGGTATGTATACGAGAGGATGATGAATTTTTTAAGAATAGTATTTTTGAAGGACCATGGAAGAATTTATTAATACCACTAAAGCTTTAACATTATGTATCAATGGTGAAATTTTTGTTGAAAGCAAGGTTGTTTCAAAGTGAATTAAGGCTAAAGACGAACCCATCCTATAGCTTTAACAATCAAAGTCCAGAGACTGGCTTTGGATCTTCTAACTTCGGCCGAGGAAGAGGGACAATGATGGGCGGCTATAGTCCTTCTCAAACATATTCAAATACGACTTTTAGTCCTGGGGAAAGAAGAATGGCCACCTCAAATAAACCATAATTTTTCTAAAATCTAAGTAAGTATAGCTAAAAAAGTAAGAGAATATGCTGAAAGAGACCTACTACTACTAGGAAAAGATTGAAGATTGGACTTTGTTTTTATCCTGTTCCAACGGCGTTCTTGATGGAAAAACACTCATACTTAAGTTAAGCAAGGAAATCACACCGTGGAGGAATACTGGAAATATCTCAAACTAACCATGAGGAGGGTTCGTATGCGAGAGGATGATGCATCCGTGAAGAACCTGTTTATCAAAAGACTAAGGAAGAATCTCTAAATACCAATTAATCTTCATTAAAATGTGTCAATGAGATATTTATTGGTGTAGGAAAGGTTTTTTGAAAGTACCTTAAGTCTGAAAAAGATGCCATCCTAAGGATTTAACATTCAAAGGTCGGGATTTGACTGGGGATATTCTAAATTCGGCCGAAGGTCGGGATTTATACACTTGCTATATACATTTATCGGCAGGCAAGGGGAGGATCCCAAAAAAAATCTCTCTGACTTTCATATGGTTTTTTGTGGGATGACTCCCAAAGGGGTGGATGAAAACCTCTACAAATTGAACGCATTTCTATTTTTATTACGAGATGCCACAAAGGATTGGTTCCACTACCTTCTATCTGAAGTATCACCTCTTGGATTGAATTGAAGAGGAAGTTTCTTGCCAAGTACATCCCGACCTCAAAGTCCGCCACCTTGAAGAAGGACATAAACAATATCCTCTAATGGCACGAAGAGTCACTCTATGACTATTGGGAGAGGTTCAAAAATCTTATCTCAAGTTTTCCCTACCATGGCTACTTGGAGGGAGATTTGGTCTATTATTTCTACAATGGTATCCTTGATAAGCTAATAAGTGATACCAACTATTATGTGTGGGATGATCCCCTTTTTCTGGAAACATCGTGTAGATCATGGTTTTAGGAGATGTGTCCCCGATAATGAAGTGCATTTGATTCTTGATTTTTGTCATTCTTATGCATGTGGTAGTCATTTTGGAGAGAAGGTGATAGCTAGGAAAGTCCTAAAAAGAGGTTTTTGTTGGCCTACATTGAATAAATATTCATACAGTTTTTGCAAATCTTGTAATCAATGTCAAAGAGTAGGGAATATTTCTTCTAGAAATGAGATGCTTCAAAAAGATATTTTATATTGTGATTTTTTTTTGTTTGAGGCATTGATTTTATGGAACCTTTTCCTAAATCTTGTAGCTTTACATATGTTCTTTTTGCCGTTGATTATTTGTAAAAGGGGGTTGAAGCAAAACCCACTAGGACTGATGATTGTAAAGTGGTTGCACATTTCTTGAAGGATAACATATTTTCTAGGTTTGGGGTCCCTCGAGCCTTTTGATTAGTGACTGTGGCACCCACTTTTGCAATAAAAAAATGGAGGAACTTTTAAAGAAGTACGGCATCACACAAGACATCCACCGCCTAACACCCATAAACGAATAGCCAAGCCAAAGTTTTCAATAGGGAAATCAAGTCTATCCTTCAAAAAATGGTTAACCCTAACCAGAAGAATTGAACTTCTCGGTTGAATGATGCCTTCTGGGCATGTAGGACGGCTTACAAGACACCAATATGTATGTCACCATATCGGTTGATCTTTGGGCCATGACATTTAACAGTGGAAATAGAACACAACGTTTAGTGGGCTGTCAAGAACTTCAACATTGATATAGATGAGGCCGGTTTGAATAGGAAGCTACAATTACAAGAATTGGAGGAGATACGAAGGGAATCCTATGAGAATGCCGAAATCTTTAAGGAGAAGACAAAGGATTGGCATGACAAGATGATAAGGAGGAAGAAGTTTAACGTGGGTCAAAAGGTCCTCCTATTTCAATCTAGCCTTCATCTATTTCCCGGTAAACTGATGTCGTAGAGGCTTGGCGCTTTTGAAGTGGTGAAGGTATTCTCGCATGCTGCGGTGGAAATCTTGGACCAAGCTAAGTTCAATTCTTTCAAGGTCAATGGAAGACGTTTGAAACCTTACCACGAGACTTTTATGCCAGATTAAGGAGAGGATGTTGATCTCATTAATTATATGTGTGAGTAAATCCAAGAAAGAGGGTAAGTCGCGCCGATGACGTTAAAAAGCATGGTTTTGATCACCCAGGTGCCACTCATAACATTCCGTTAAGATAATTTTTTTTATCATCTTTGCTGTTTTTCAATTTATTTTATTATTTGCTCCTAAGTCGTGCCGAAGACATTAAATAAACTTAGTTTTGATCATCTTTACTTGCTTTATTTTCATTATTTTGGAGCAATATTATGCATTAGTGTTTGTTTTGAATTTTTCAGTAAAAGAAAATGAAATGAGGCAAAAAGAAGAAAAATAATTGTGATTTAAGTCGAAAAATGGCACGCGCAGGAGCTTCAATGCACTTCCACACACTCAGCCTTGCGGGCCGCTCATTTTTTATCTGAAGCCCGAATCGGCCGCCGTTTGATTTACGCAGGCCGTGCAAGTGGGATCATTCCCATCGCTCTCCAAACGATCAGGCGAGCGCTGGCCGCACACTGGCCACCCCCATATATATGTATGTATATATATGTATGTGTATATATATATTTTAATTTCCATGCCCTACCTTCTTCCTCCCATTTTCTCCCTCTTTGTGCAGAATTTTTCTCCCATTCTCATTTCTTATCCCCTCTCAACACCACCATTTCTTCTCCTGGCACCAAAGTTTTCTCCTTTCACCATCAACTTCCCAAATATTCCAATTCTACGACATAAATCCTCACTCTTCCATTCCTATACACTTCTCATACAACAAACAAACCCAATTCTTCCTCCAACCCTAGAAAATTGAAGATTTCTTGTCAAGAACACTCAAAAATAAAAAATTGGATTTCTTCAATCTGGAAGACTTTTGAGCCAGTGGTGATATTTCTTGTGACGTGAGGATTATTGGAGGCTTTTTCACCAACTTGGAGAAATAAAATCAATCCGGAAGGGCCAAAGCACCATTATGGGTAATTCTTGAAAATTTACATTCTTGAGTGTTTTGAAGAGGTTACTGGTATAATTCAGATTATTGTGGATGAGGATGGTTATAAGCTCTTAATTGAGGTTGTGGAAATATTTTTGAAGTGGTAATGTTAATCATGTTGGTTAATTCTTGTGGTGATAATATTTTAGACTGTTGAAATTGTAGTGTTTATGCATGTGGTGGATTCTTGCGGTGAAAATTGTGGATTGTTGAAGTTGTAGTGTTTATGTTTGTGGTGGATTCTTGGGGTGAGAATATTTTGGATTGATGAAGTAGTAGAATTTTTGTTTCTTGTGGATTTTTTGTGGTGCACTTTGTTTATCCTTGTGGTGATAGTGTTGAAGCACCCTTGTTAATTTTGGTGGTGGTAGAAGTGGTGCAATTTTTGAAGACTATTGATCATTTGAGGTTGGAATTTTGGCTTCGTTGTTGTTGGGGGGCAAGTCTTGAATAAATTCTTCTTATGGCCCCTTAAAAGAGAAGAAAGAAAGAATGTTGTTTCTCTAACCAAACACCTCCTATAGTTTAGGACTCATCTCTTCCTAATCATGGCTTTATAATGATCAGAGGGGATTATGCCCAATGATTGGGGAGGTTGGAAAACACTAGGGTGATCATGGCCTCTCGATTTGCGGATACAGGATGTTTTAACTAAGTTGGGTTTGTTTGAGGCTGTTGATGCTATGTTGGATAAAGGTGGTCTCGATGGCATCAAAAAGGTCAATGCCCTGACCTATAGATCATGGAAACTTGAGTTCCTCTTCACATTAATGAAGGTCACTTACGATAATGGTAGTCCGGGGATCAAGTTTCACCTAAATGATAAGAAGAGAAAAGATTCATATGATAATGTAATGTTATCTTTTAGTTAGGACTGCACTCCGGGCATCGAGGTAGAAGAGGTTTTTGTGGTAGGAGAAAACTACCCAAGAATTTTGGGAACGCCTCATAGGAGAAAGAAGAAATCATCACTCCAAGGCTTCTTCGGTAATCCATCCTGCGATTCAGTATGTTACCCGTCTTTTAAATTCTACACTTTTATGTCAAGGGGAATTCAACAACTGTTCTACAATTTATATTAAGCACCTTTGGGCATTTACACCACATGGAAATGGTGCCCCGAATTGGGTTGATGTATGGGTTGATGGTTTCATTAGATTTTCAAACGAGGATTTGAGGCACATTTGTTTTGGGGGATGATCATTCTCTTGGCACAACATCTTCATATCCATATTCCACCGATCTTGGTGCCACTTAGTCACTACCCTAAGGACAACTTCTACACCATCGACTTTTTGGTGAAGGAAAAATGTTGAAACTCACCAAAGACTACCCACAAAATTCACTTGGCTTATCCATGAAAGAGATCCCTCCATGACCCTTCCATTAGACCGCTTAGCGGATTTCCTGGAGACATCCTCGGACTACCGTCCCTCCCCGGGACACTACTTTTATTGGATTGTCCAAATCTCGAGGACAAGTAGGGCATATTGGCGTACCACCAAAAGTTACTCTATTGAGCTTATTTACTCACCTCCAAGACTCTTTTCATACTATGCAAGGGATACTTGAGAATATTGATAATAAACAAGAAGGCATGGAACAAAAAGTTATTGGAATGGACCAACGGTTGGACAATCTTGAGTATTTTGTTGAGGATGCTTATTAGGGCATGCATGACAACACGGATGCAATCCTTGCAATGATCTCATTTTGACCTACCACTGGAGTTAGTGGAGAAGAGGAGGGGAAGTAAAGTGTTTAGAGAAAGGAGATACTCGAACCAAAATGGTGGTGTGGGACCTTCAAGTTCCTAATTGTGAGCATTTCGTATTCATCTTCCCTACTTTTGATTTTATTATTAATATGCATTGAGGACATTCCATGATTCAAATGTGTTGGAGGGAATTCGGACGCTCATGTTTGCTCGTTTGTTTAATTGTAAATTTTGGTTAAAAGGATTATTTTAAAAAAAGAATCCCGCTAACCCAAGAGGGTAAATTGAGGAAAAGTTGGAGGCCCAGATAGGTAGAAAACCCAAAAGGGAAACCTATGCAAAAATGAGACGTCAAATGATGTGGAAAACTGTGAGGGTGAGCATTAAAAAATTGAAAAATGTGATGCTAGGATGAAAACCTGAGAGGTCTCCTTGGCAAAATGAGATAAAATGAGAGAAATTAAAAATTTAATGCTTCTCTTGATTTGTCTAATGGGTTGTTTTTTGAGTCGAGTAAGTTAGCTTTACATTACATGTATCCCTCACTATTGTTATAGTTTGTTTGGTGCTTAGATTATCTTAGGATTTGGGATGTGAGAGTGTGAGAGAATCTTATATCTTGGGGGTTATGGTAGTCTAGGAATAAAATGTTGGGTGTTTTGGGAAAATGTTTGCATGATAGTTTATGCTTAGATCTTTAGTTGTTCTTGTTTACTAGAGGACTAGTAAAGGTTTAAGTGTGGGATATTTGATGAGACGCCAAATGCATGTATTTTCCAAAGCATTTAGTATCTCTTTTTTCATCATTTTGTTGGAAGATTGCTTTATTTAGGTAGGTTTGAGGTTCGATGACCGTTTTCAGTTTTTCATATATAAATCCTTGTTTTCTTAACCTGCTTTGAATGTAAAGGAATTGTATCCTTATGAGTGATGTGCTCACATCCTTTTAGCACACTTGAAACTCATATATGTAATAGACTAAGATTTTATGTAAGAATAATGGATACTTTGTTGGTAAGAAAGTTAGGATGATGACATAGGAGTTATATCTTAAGTCTCTAGTTTAAGTTATTTTTGGAAGATTTTTTATGATCATGTTCATGATGAAAAATTCCAAAATGAAGATTCACAAGGAAAATAAGGGTTTACAAGTGAAGGCCAATACAATTTGGTAGAAGAAAAGTCCCGATTCGAAGAAGGAATTCCAGCCGACCGGCCAGGTGAAGAAGATCGGGCGCATGGCCTGGGCGTTCAACCATGCACCAGCGCCCCAAAGCGCTGTAGGGAAATAGCCTTTGCTGGGAATTGAGGGGAATACTCTAATCGCGCGCCTGGTGCGCGCCCTGCTCCCTTTTTGATTTTTTTACCACAACTTGTACTATAAATATTCCTTATCTTATCTTTATTTTAAACATTTCTCTTGGCCGAAAATCACCTCTCTCAAACCCTAGTTCTTAATTTCTCTTCAGATTTCTCTCTTTGTTTATGTCTGACTTTGTCCGTGAATGGTATATTTATTTTTGTTAGCTAAACTTATCACTTGGGAGAAATTGATTGAAGCTTCCAAACCCATATAGTAAATCTATATTTCCTTGTTTCATAAGCATTTTTTGTGATTTTTTTATTGTGCCATTAATGTTGATATTTACTTTATTTATGTTATGGGTTGTTTGAAAATATGAAATGTTTGTATGATTAAGTTCTAGAAGTATTAGGAAAGTGTACAATTTCTTCTCACCTTTGGCATGTAATTCCAAGAACATGGATGTAGAACTTCTCGTAGGTAAATGATATTAATCTTTCTAGATGAGTATTTTAATGTTGTTTGTTATCTTATTTGTCCTAAGGTAGCAATGAAAGATTGAATCCTTAATGTTATTTATCCTAAGGTAGAAATGAAAGATTGAATCTTGAATGCCGTTTGTTCTAGGTTTAGTCTAATAAATGATTTGTTTAGTTAAATGTCTAGGAATTTTGTTTAATGCTAGTAGTTGGTATCAAATTTATGGTTCTTAGTATATAATGTCATTGATGAAATACCATTAGGCGTTGTTGTCTAAAGTTCTTATCAATGAGGTTTGCAAATGGCCGTTGAACGTCTTTGCAAATTACTAACTAAGAAGAAATGAATGTTGATCTTCAGATGGGAGTGAGAACATTCCCCATATGCAATTAATGTAAATGAATGAGTCAATGAGTCTAGAATCTATAAGAGGTTTGGAAGTGGGAATCAATTGCCCCCAAGGCTTTGTTAATTGTGATTTTACCATCTTCTTTTTATCTTTTTTCATGTTAGCATAATTAGTTTTACGTTGATAGTTGGTGAAATTAAGGTTTTTTGAAAGTAACTTAAGGCCAAAATAACACCCCATCTTACACTAGTAACAATCAAAGGACTAGATTTGGCTTATGATATTTTAACTTCAGCTGATAATGAGGGAAAGTGATGGGCAGCTTTGGTCCTACCCAGACGTATTCAAATCTGACTTTTAGTACTCCTGAACCGAGAATAGCTTCCAAAAATAAACCACAATCCATCGGTAATCCAAGTATGTCTACCTTAAAGAATCAAAGCATATGGTGAAAGAGGCTGATTGCTACTTGAGAAAGATTGAAGAACGAGCTTCATTTGTATGATGTTCAAACCACATACTCGATGGAAAAAACAATCATACGTAAGAAATATGAATCAAGGAAATTACACCGTGAGTGAATATTGGCAATATCTTGAACTTACCATGAGAAGGGTTTGTATGCTAGACTACAAAAGGATGATACATTTGTGAATTTTTTTATCAAGGAGCTAAGAGAGAATCTCTAAATACCGGTTAAGCTGTAATATAATGTATCGGTGAGGTATTTGTTGGTGAAAGAAAGTTTTGTTGAAATAACGTTAAGGTTGAAAAAGACCCCATCATACGGCTTTAACAATCAAAAGAAGGGGTTTGACTCGGGATCTTCTAACATCAGCAAAGGTAGAGGGACATTGATGAGTAACTGTGGTCCTGCACATAATTATTCAAATCCTACTTTTAAGCCTAATAAATGAATACTGGTTGTTTAAATCAACCAAAATCCATCCAAAACCCCCGTGAGTCTACTTCTCAGATTGAAGTGCCTGTAAGAGACCGATTTCTACTTTGAAAATATTGAATACCGTATTTTGTCTATATCATGTTCTTACTATGTACTTGATGGAACACACTCATACTTAAGAAATATGAAATAAGAAAATCATATCGTGGATAAATATTGGTAATATCTCAAAATAACCATGTGTAGGGTGTGTATGATGCATTTGTAAATAACATGTTTATCAAAGGACTAAGGGAGAATCTAAAAATACTGGATAAGATTGAACATAACGTACAGATGACAGACTAATTGGGGAAATTAGGTTGGTTGAAAGTACCTTAATGCAGAAGTAGACCTCATTCTGCAGCTTCAATAATCAAAGGCCAGGATTTGACTCGGGATCTTCTAACTTCAATTTAGGAAAAGGGAAAGTGACTAGAGTCTGTGGTCTTACCCTGCCGTATTCAAATTCAAATTTTAGTCCCAATGAAATAGGAATTTCTGCCTCAAATAAACCACAATACAACTGATATCTAGTAAGTCTACTTCAAGGAATCACAAGAGCACATGCTAGAAGAAACCGATTGCTACTGGGAAAGAATGAAGACCGAGAATCATTTGTTTCATGTTTCAACCGTGTACTTAATAGAAAAATACTCTTACTTAAACAATATGAAGCAATGAAATTTCACCATGGATGAATATTGGCAATACCTCGAACGAATCTTGAGAATGGGTAGGTATGCGAGACGGTGATAGGACAATGCATTTGTGAATAACCAATTTGTCAAAAAACTAAGGGAGTATCTCCAATTACTGTTAAGCTTCGTCATAAGGTATTAATGATGGATTTATTGGTGAAATAAATTTGTAAAAGAAGTAGCCCAAGGCCGAAAAAGATCCTATCCTACAACTTTAACAATCAAAGACCAGCGTTTGACTCAGGATCTTCTAACTTTGGGTGAGATAGATGGACAGTGATAAGAGGTTGTGATCATTCAAAAATTTATTAAAGTATTTCATTTGGTCCTTATTAATAAAGAGTGACTCCTTGTAATCAACCGCAATCCAACCAAAATCCAGTAAGAGTAATTTAAAGAATCAAGAGCTAATGGTTGAAGAGACTGATTTATACTTGAGAAAAATTGAAGGTCGTGCCTTGTTTGTTCTATGTCCTAACCACGTACATGATGGAAAAAACTCTCACTTAAGAAATATGTAAGGAAATTTCACGGTGGAAGAATATTGGCAATATACCGAAGTAATCGTGACAAGGGTTGGTATGTGAAACTATGAGAGGATGATGCATTTTTGAAGAAGCAGTTTACCGAATGACTAACTGAGAATCTCCAAATACCAATTAAGCTTCAAAAAATGTCTCAATAATGGATTAACTTGTAAATAATAGTTTGTTGAAAGTACCTTAAGGTAAAAAAAGACTCCATCGTACGGCTTTAACAATGACAGGCTGGGTTTTACTCGAAATCTTCTAACTTCGACGGAGGAAGAAGGACAGTGATGGGCAGTTATAGTCATACCCAGACGTATTCAAATCCAAATATTTGTTCTAATGATCAAAGTATGGATGTCTCAAATTAACCACAATCCATTTGAAATCCAAGTAAGTCAAATTCAAAGAATCAAGAGCATATGCTGGAAAAGACTGATTTCTACTAGGGAAAGATCGAATAGTAGGCTTCATTTTTATCATATTCCAACCACATACTTTATGAAAAAACAATCGTACTCAAGTTGTAATGAATCAAGGGAATCACAATGTGGATGATTATTGGCAATTTCCCTAACTAGCTATAGGAAGGGTTGGTATGGGGGACAGCGAGACAATGATGAATTTGTGAAAACATATTTTGTCTATGGACCAAGAGAGATTATCAAATGCCAATTAAGATTCAAATAATGTATCAATGAAGAATTTACTTGTGAAAGCAAGGTTTGTGGAAACTACCTTAAGGACGAAAAAGACCCCATCATACAACTTTTACAATCAAAGGCTATGGTTTGAGTGGGGATCTTCTATGGGCAGTTGTTGTCCTTCTAAGACATATTAAACTCTGACTTTTAGTCTTAAGGAATGAAGAATGGCTCCCTTAAATAAATCATAATCCATCTGAAATATAAGTAAGTTTAGTTCAAAGAATTAAGAGCATATGCTGGAAGAGATTGATTTATATTAGGTAAAGATGGAAGGATGTGTTTCATTTATAACATGTTCCAACCATGTACTTGATGCAAAAACATTCGTACTAAGTCCTATTGAAGCAAGGAAATCGTAATGTGGATGAATATTTGCAATATATTAAACTAACCATGAGAAGGGTTGGTATGCTAGATTGAGAGTGGATGATGAATTTCAGACGAAGTGGTTTACTGAAAGAATAGAGAAGAATTCATAATATTGGTTAATCTTCAACATAATGTATCATTGAGGGTTTTTTGGTGAAAGCAAGGTTCGTTGAAAGTATTTTAAGGCTGAAAAGACCCTAATCTATGACTTTAACAATCAAATACAAGGGTTTGACACGAGATCTTCTAACTTCGACCGAGGACAAGGGATAGATATGGGAAACTGTGGTCCTACCTAGTCCATTTCAAATATGATTTTAGTCCTAATGAACACAAAATAATAGCCATATATCAAACACAATCCATCTCAAATCCCAGTAAGGTTAGTTCAAATAATTAAGAGCATACTCTAGATGGAACTCATTGTTATTAGGGAGATGGAAGACTGGGCTTCGTTTGTATCATGTTCCAACCACAACCTTGATGGAAAACACTAGTACTTGAGCCGTAATTAATCAAGGAAATTGAAATGTGGATGACTATTTGAATTATATCAAACTAACCATAAGAAGGGTTGGTATGCGAGACTGAGAGAAGACGATGCATTTGTGAAGTAGACGTTTTTCAAAGGACTAAGCGAGAATCTACAAAAACCACTTAAGCGTTAACAAAATGTATCAATGAGGGATTTGTTAGTGAAAGCAAGGTTTCTTGAAAGTACCTTAAGGCCGAAAAATATTCCATTGTACGGGGTTTAACATTCAAGTGCCATAGTTTCACTCACGATCTTTTAATTTCGGCTGAGGAATATGGACGTTAATGGGCACATTGGTGCTACTCAGACATATTTAAATCTTACTTTAAGTCCTAATGAAACAAGAATGTTTTCCTCAATCCAACAACAAATCATGTGAAAACCAAGTTAGTCTAGTTCAAAGAATCAAGAGCTTGTGCTGGAATAGACTGATTGCTATTAGAGAAAGATTTAAAATAGGGCTTAGTTTGTATAATGTTCCAACCATTTACTTTATTGAAAAAATACTCATGCTTAATAATTATGAAGAAGGAAAGTTTAAATGTGGATGAGTATTTGCAATATCTCAAAATAAGGGTTGGTATGAGAGACTGCGAGATGATGATGCATTTGTGAAGAAGCGATTTATTGAAGGACTAAAGGAGAATCTCCAAATACCAGTTAAGCTTCACCATACTGTATCAATAAGGTATTTATTGGTGAAAGCAAGGTTTGTTGAAAGTAACGTAAGGCCGAAGAAAACCCCAACATACGGATTTAACAATCGAAGGCTAGGGTTTAACGGGGATCTTCTAATTTTGGCAGAGGAAGAGGGATGGTTATGGGAAATTTTAGTTCTACCAAAACCTATTCCAATCTTATGTGACCTAGGAATTTTTCTTCATTTTAAACAAGGATTTTTTTTAAATAATTTATTTCTTGTTGGGGGTATTTAGAAACATAATATTTTGAGGATTAAATTGTAATAACAGTAAAGGAAAAATGATAACCAAATAATTTATGTGGGAGAAGGATTACATACGTGGTCAGAGGCTTCCAATCAAGATGATAACGTAGTTATTTACGTGAAAAGATTGTGCATGTTTCAATTTTAATGGACTCTTGATTCTCGGTCAACGAAAATGATTAAAATAAACTAACCAAGTCCTATTAGTATTGTACCTAGGTATATAAGGATCAGAAGACTTAAAACCTAAGATCTTAAGCATGAGAAAATCTCTCTGCATCGTAAGCAAACACACAAATAAAACACGGCTGTCATCAACTGTAGAACGAAAAAAGCATTGGAAGGAGCCTCTAGAAGGAGTTGTCTCTTCCTAGAACAGGAAATAGGCAAGGTTATTTTTGAAGTTTTCTGCGTTAGTTCTTGATCCATATACGAACTTTTAGTTTAGTCTTCCTTAAAAAGTCACGATTAGGTTATTAACATCGAAAACTTCGTAAGAAATTATAAGTTATATGTGTATAGGAGTATATATGTTTTACATTTAAGAATTTAGATATGCAGTCATGTTGTGCTAGATATTTGAACAACAAATAGGTAATTAAAATTTATGTATGATACACTGAACGAAATATCTTGGAATATAGTTTCTAAAGATATATGATTTGGATTTTTAGGATGTCTTAGTGGAAAGTTACGACAGATTTAGTAAAAAGTGATCAACTAATAATTTGTTTGATTGCGGTGCTTGTTTAATTCTACAGTCACGTTGAACTAGAGTTTTGAATGAGAAATAGGTAACTTGATGCCGGGCAAATGGCGGCAAAAATAGAAGCGGTGGATCATGGCAAGGCTACGATACAGTTTTAAATATAACTTTTGCTTTCGATGTTAAAATCAGGCAAGACTTGATACGTTGGAACCGTCATCATGATGAAGCCATTATCCGAGGACCATTTAACCATTTGAGGCGGTTTAAGGCCTCAAAACTGCAATTTACAATTTTTGAGTATTTTCCAATGTTATTTTTATTTTGGAAATAATTTTGAATTTCCTTTTTTATTATTTCCAAATTACTTTTCAGTATTTAAAGACCACTTGTATTGTTTGAATATTTTTTATCATTCATAATACTATTTTGAGATTATTTTCTCTCTGGTGGATTCTAGAACTAGAATCTAAGGTTCGTGCCCGCAGACCTTAATTGTTCTTCAAGATTCATTCTTACGGATCTCTTTGATATTCTGACTGCATCAGTTTGTATCAGAGTAGGCTTTTCCTTGACCTTTTCCATTGATTCATGATGAGTAATCAACCATTAACCAAGGCGAAACGGAATACAATTATCGCATCATTGGCTGCATTGAGTAGGCAATTGGAGGCATTGTCGATACGAGTGGAGTCCCTGAGTAATGGAGAGTGATTGTACAGGAGGAATCCGAGGGGACAGAATGTCGTCAAAGATTCATCAAGTTTGGCTGATGAATTGATCGACACGAAAACTGTAGAAATTAATGGAACAATTTTGATTGTCGGGTCAAGGATGACATCCCTTTATTTTATGGATCTATGGGTGTAGAGGAGTTTTTGGATTGGAAATTGAAGTGGATTGATTTTTCAACGTCAGGGAAATTCCTGAGGACAAGGAAGTCAAGATGTTCACAGTTAAGTTGGGGATAGACTGGGAGACTCAAGGCTCAAGCAGAACAAGAATCCAATAAGATCTTGGAGGATTATGAAGTAGTTGATGCTAGATCAATTTTGCCCGCTGATTACAAGCAAATCTTCTAGTAGTTGTACTTTCAATGCTCCCATGGAAAGTGGTCTGCTCAGGAATACACGGTTGAATTCAAGCATTACAGTGAATGCAATGAA
>JAULKK010279602.1:0-14490 GCA_032355705.1 Rubia peregrina
TTATAAAATTTTGACTAAATAGTCAGCTATTCAAATGTTAGATTGGTACTTTCTCATATTGTAGGATTATATTGACACTTTCAGCCTAAATTCAGGGTCATTATAGCACTTAACCCTATTAAATATTATAATATTATGCGAGAAACGATGTCTAACCGATCAAACCGTGACCTCACATAAATTGATCCCCAAACAACACCTTACCAACATCACATATATTGCCATCATTTTTTTGGCAATGCCGGCCATGCAAAACGACGGCGTATTCGTTAGCGTTCCACGTCAGCTAGCACACATGGATTCCCCATAGCTCGCGAAGTCTCCTAACGTGGTCTACGATGTCACTCTTATTTAGAACGACGTTAATTTTGTCAATGTCACAATATTTCCTCTCTCATCGTCTACCTTCTTGCTATGGTCGATGTCGCATGCATGTTGATGTCCACATCGATCATAATGAAGTCGCAGTTATGCTCTCCTATCGTCGACCTTCTTTCTTGGATCGATGCCGGTCACAAAACTTGCCAACGTCGGTCCAAAATCTAGGTAAAAGGTACTGTTTACCTTGGTTTTGAATCGTGATAAAAATGCACTTTTTACTACAGTTGTATTTACCTCATTTTTGGGAATTAAAATTGAGGTAAAAAGTAATGTAGAACCAAGGTAAGAGGTTCTGTTTCTTGTAGTTTTACTGATTAGAGTTTATAAATTTGAAACATACTCCCTCTGGTTTCTTAACATTGGCCTACTTTCCATTTTGGGTTGATTTTTTTTATATTGGCTCATTTCCTTATTTGGCAAATCCTAGATTGTTTCATCCACTCAATTTACTTTTTGTGCTTTCAATGCAATTCTCACCATTCATTTCACTTTTGTTAAAAAGAGTGCCAAAAAGTAGGAGCCAATGTTAGAAAACCGGAGGGAGTATCTATCACATGCCTAACCTTATAAATATCAATTACAGGTCATTTATGCTCCAAATATTAATGGTTATTTTTTGGCATGGTGGTTCTTGAATGATACTCATCATGAAGAGTAAGTTCTATTGGAAATTAATCAGGGTTTCAAAGATTACCAAGCCCTTATAAAATCCTTTTGACTTATAGGAATCTGTTTGTTATGTTGAGCTGGACCTTTTAATGTTATCAATTGGATCTGATCGCAGCCTGGATATCAAGCTCAAGTAACTAAGTATGGCTACAACATTTAGTTACCTGTAGCTGTAAATTCTATCAGTATGAAACTCTTCTGCATTTTCTGTATTAGTGAATGTAAATTGGCTGCAGTAATCAGAAAATGTAATCAGAGATTCTGATTCACAAATTTGTTTTTGTTTTTGGTTTGTTTGACAAACAATTGATTTACAAAATTGGCTGCAGTGATTTCACACGGAACTACCTCAGTGGCACAATTCCTCCCGAATGGGCTACTATGAATATAGAATACCTGTGAGTAATGTTTGTGCTTAACTGTTGGTTTAGTTATCCGGTGCTTCAATTCAATATAAGTGTTACTGCAGGTCTGTCATTGTTAATCGCTTATCCGGGCCGATCCCAGCATACTTAAGAAATATCAAAATGCTTGTATACGTGTATGCCCCTCCTTGAATCATACTCAAAGATCTCCAAATACAAACTGGTGAAATGGTGTTTCTTCCTGAATATGCTTTGGAGAAGTACCTACAGTTAATTTTGTCTCTGATCTCCAAATTTATAGGAGCTAAGAAAGCAACATGTTTAATGGGACAGTGCCAGTTGAGCTAGGGAAACTAAAGAATTTGGCAAATCTGTCGGTCTTTTTCAACATTTATATATACATAAAATGGTGTTTCGACTTGCATTTCTCATGATGTACTTTTTGTTTTGTGAAGCATTCTTAGTGATTGCAATCTTACAGGCCATTTTCCAGTTGAACTCAGTAATCTAACGAAACTGCAAGAGCTGTAGGTATACAGTAGCACATTCTCAAGTAAGTCTCCAGTTTATGCTGATGGATATTTGAGCCTTCTTGTTTCAGATTTTACGGTAGACTAAGCAGTAACAACTTCACTGGAATGCTGCCTAATTTTCAAAGCTGGCGAAGCCTGAAGTTTCTGTAAGTGGGTATTTTCCTTAATATCTTAACTACACTTGAATTGAACGTGGCATTGATTTCTTGCACTAATAACAGAGAAATCAAAGCTAACGGCCTTCAAGGGCCTATACCTTCTAGCAGTTCTCTCTTGAAAAACTTGACAGAACTGTAAGTGATCACCTCTCAGTCTGTACTCTTTTTTAACGCATAGAAAGAAATAACCAATACGATTCATCTACAATGGTTGCATTTGCAGAAGGATCAGTGACATAAATGGAGGTGCTTTTAGGCTTCCACTCCTAGGAGAGCTGACAAGCATGCGTACTTTGCAAGTTATAAAGACACAAATCTGATTTTTTTTAAATCTTTTATCAACACTTCATGCAATGACAAATTACCAGGGTGCTGAGGAGCTGCAACATAGTTGGACCGATACCTGGTGAATTAGCTAACATGACGAACCTAAAGAACTTGTAACTGCTTTCTATTATTTCTGAAAGTTTTTTTCCTTTTTAGTTTGTGTTTATAATATCACAAGGTGAGATCGCGGGACAAGCATAATCTTGTTATTTAATCAGAAAAGCTTAAACATTTTCCCCTTCTGTTTGTATATACGAATCAACCTCTCTATTGCTTTGATATTCCTCTGATATACTCGGCAAGATTTCTGCCCGATGTCCACCTCTGAATCGACAGCCCGCGCGTAGCACGGGCCTCACCTACCTAGTACTCTTTAGTTCTATAAACACTTGAAACAATGAGCTTGGTTCTGACTCCTTTGTGTCTTTTTGTATGAGCATGAGTAATATTGGTTGAATAAAAGATTGTAAGAAGTGTGTTTTCCAGGTTTTGTGTTGTAATTAGTAGGTTCATGTCCATATACTCACTTCGCACAAGATCATACAACGTCAGACATAGCTTTTAGGATGTAGTGATGTGAAACGAGAGAGAAGAATTCCACTGCCTGAACAAAAGAGGAAAGAAACAAGGAAGCAGATGAGGAAAGCACGACTTCCTTCTAAAGTCATTGGGGGGTTTTTAGCCCAAAGTTGAATTCCCGCTCATCGCGCGGGCATGAAAGAAATAGTTTTTAGCAAAATAGGAAAATATTACAATTATGTCACATAATTGCAATTAACTTTTGAATCGTTTAATTAAGAGATTTCATTAAAGTGTCGTAAATAGTTTGTCGTAATCTTGGAACATTATAGAAATTGTCGTATGTGGGTCACAACAGAGACGACACATACAAAAAATGCCACAATTTCCAAGCAAATTTTAGATTGTGTCATGTAATTGTGACATATTTGTAAAGTGTCGTTGTCATAATCTTGGGTCATTTAGAAAGTGCCGTATACATGTCACAAAAAATACACCACAACAAAGAAATGATACAATTCTGCCATACATTAACAACAAATTCAAAATGTGTTGTCTAATTAGGACATTTTAGTAAAGTGTCGTAAATAAATTGTTGTAATTTTGGGACATTTTAGAAAGTGGCCCCATGTATGTCATAAAACATGCAACAAATCAAACAAATGGTACAATTCTGCCATAAATTAGCAACAAATTCATAATTGTGTCGTCTAATTAGGACATTTTAGTAAAGTGTCGTAAATAAATTGTCGTAATATTGGGACATTTCAGAAAGTGCCACATGTATGTCACAAAACATACAACACATCAAAGAAATGATACAATTGTGCTGTAATTAACAACAAATTAATAATTGTGTCATCTAATTATGACATTAGTGTCTTAAATAATATGTCGTAATATTGAGACACAAAATAATATATCACATATGTGTCACAATAAAGGTGACATAGCAATAAAATGATGTAAAAATATCACAAATGAATGACACATTTCCATTAGTGTTGTAAATATACGGCTTTTACACATTGGTCGCACGTTTATACGTCGCAAAAGGTCATCTTTCTTATAGTGCAGGAATGGAGACTTGGTTTACTATTTGTTTGAAGGGTTGTGCGATGATGACATCCGTATGGTGATTGCCCCTTGCAATGGTTCAATTGCCAACAATAGCCTAAGTGAGGTAATGACACTCTTCGAAGAGATGGCAAACGATACAGGGCAGTTTGGTACAAGATCGAAAGTGAAAATCGTGGACGAGTCATCCCATTCTCCCATTTTAGAGGAGCAAGTCCAAGGTCTTGCTTCCATGAAGAAAGAGTTTATGAAAGTTAGGGTTCAACAATCGAAAGTGTGCGGCATTTGCAGCCTTGATCATCACACGGATGTTTGCCCACAAGTGGTGAAAGATTTGAGAAAGTTAAGGCATTAGATTTCAACAATAGAGGAAATAGGCCACAGTTTTGTAGGGGGCCACAAAAAGGGTTCCGTGGGAACCAAGGAGGCGAAAGATAAAACCTCTATGCAAACACCTTCAACCAGAGATACCGCAATTACGCCAACTTCCGTTGGTGCGAGAAGAACCAATTGCAAGGGTACAACCAAGACGAACAAGCTTCACCACAACCCTAGTCGAGGAGAGAAAGGCCTTCCAACAACAATGTCTCACTCTATAAGTCGTATCGAGAAGAGATCCTTGAAGTAATATTGCAACTGGCTAAGAAGCATGACATTTTCGTGGAGCGCACAAAGCGTGAGATTGAATATCTCAGGACTAGGGTATTTTCAAGCATCGAGAATCTTGAGATTCAAGTTGGATAACTTGCCACCTTGGCGATCTGACTTATAGCCAAAGAATCTGGTACGCTTCCTTCCCAACCGGATATCAATCTGAGGAATGTGAGCGCTTTGAAGTTAAGAAGAGGAAATGAAGTGCGTGATCCCGAGAAGGAAATCTTACAAGAGGACAACTTGATTGTGGAGAGTAACAAAACCAACTAAGAGGAGAAATAATTGGTTGTGGAGGAAGAACCCATCAAGGAACTTCCAACACCTGTGGCGAGGGTTAATATTCTACCAACTTTCCCTAGTGCACAATGATGAGCACATTCGTAAAATCTTTGAGAAGCTTGAGGTTAGCATTCCACTCTTGGACTTGATTGACCATGTGCCTTATTATGCTAAATTCTTGAAAGTTGCATGCACTAAAAAGAGGAACAAACCACTTAGAAAGTTAAGAAAATTGAAAGTAGGGGGAACTGCCACTCTAAATCATAGAAATTTGCCCAAAAATGTGATGAACCCGACATGTTTTCAGTTCCTATTTCTTTAGTTGGTAAATTGGTGAAAATGTTATGATTGATCTAGGAGTCTCTATTAATGTCATTCCTTCTTGCCTTTATGAGAACCTAGAAATAGGTGAACTCAAAGAAACTGGGGTAATTGTCCAAATGGCCGATCACTCTCAAGCTAGTCCTCGGGGTCTAGTGAAGGATGTGATGGTCCGAGTGGGCAACTTGGTGTTTCTGGCGGACTTCTATGTCCTTGAAGTAGTGCATGATGGTGGTGCACCCTCAATTTTATTAGGGAGACCTTTTCTTAAAACATCAAGGACTATAATTGATGTTCATTCGGGAACAATAACCTTAAAAGATGACATGTATGGGGTAGGTTTTGATATTTACAAATCTAAGCATGATTCACCTAATCCTTCTCCTGTGTGCAAAGACATAACCTTATGTGAAGAACTTGATTGACATGATGAAGCTCTTGATAATACTGATGAAGATAGTCTAGTTGATGAGATCCTTGATGACTATGAGAAGGACGAGAGAACCCATACCTTGCACTTCAATTATGATGATCTTATCGATGAAACTTGTACTTTACGTGATTTTAGTGATGATTTATCTATCTTGGATTGCTTTTCTATGGTCACTAACATGAAGCTATTAGTTTAGAGTGTCGAGGAGTAAAATACCCTCGACCACCTTCTAAACCGAAGGACATGGATAAGGACTCAACATTGTCTACATATGGACATTCTCTCTTCTTGGCAAACAAAGTGCTTAAAGGTAAGGACGACACCTTGTTGAGACCTCTTCAATGGGATGTCATCATGGGTGAAGTTGCCGATGGTAACTCTGTAGACCCAATTGAAGGTTCATTCAATTGAAATGCATGGAACCATTTGTCGTGTAAACATAACTAAAACTAGCTATCAACCAAACAAAAGATGATAATAAATGTGTCAAATGCATCGGCTAACGCATGAATAAAGGTGCACATCAGTTATTTTAATGTATAACCTGAAACATTGAAGTATGATTCTTTTGATTATTATTTACCAAGAAGTAGATGGTTTTCTCATCTTCTTAATTCAGAGAGTTCCATATCTACAAACTAAAAAAGAGAGCCTTTAACTGGTAGAAATAGATAATTCATTTTTAGGAAGAAAAAGATCACCCAACACTCAATACACGACATCACTTTAAACTCAAAAATCCACTTAGCTAAGATCGTTAAGCATCTGAAATCTAAATTACTCAGCTCATTACAAAAAACTAAAAATGTAAAAATAATAGAATATAGTGCTCCTTGCTTTTCAACTTTGATGGTTACATTCATTTTATAGGGTTAGAACTTTATATGTACAAGAAGAACATTATATATTAACAAAGGTTGAATAGCATTGATAAGTGAGTGACATAACCACACATTATCATATCCAAATCCTATTTTCCACGTATTCATTAAACTGCATAACTCACGTTTGAATCAAACTCATAAGTTCGTCTTTACCGGAACACCTGGTAGCAAGCCTGGTGATAGCTGCACTAATCAAATTACCCCCACCATTAAATTAAAGATGAATTAGTTTAGATATTAAATCGAACACTTACACTTCATAAATAAACTCGTTATTTCAGTTTCAAAATCAACACAACAACAAAAACATCACTATAACAATAAGAAGCTATAGAATCATAAAGCTAAGAACTACAAAATTAAATTCAAAGGGAAAAGTTGAACTTTACAATTTTTAACTGGTTCATATCAATTGTCTCCAGAGCTTCCCTTCTTGTAAACACAATAGCATGATTTTGATTTTTTAGCTTTCCTTCTCCTAATTTGGCTGAACCAGGTAGTTTGACACAATAGATTTTCTTCACAACAAGTTAAACAATAAGTCAGTTCTAGAGTACAATCTGAGCAAAACTTGACTATTGGAAGAAAAACAAGGAAGCCCAGCAATTTCATCAATCTAGGCAACTTGTAGAGATGGGTTGCTTTGTGGGAAAACAATCAACATTTTAACATATTATACTACTCCACTCACTGTAACACGTCTTCCTCGTTGTTTAACTAACAAATCACATGAAACGTGACCTAAACCCCCATAACCATGCTATTAATCGCAAGGGTCATCGTAAATGGTTACAATCGACGGGGTATAAAGGTATGAATGGTACCTGTTGTAAACCACAATGGAGCATACTCATTGTAGCATTAATCACAGGTTGAAGCAAGAATATATCCTTAATATAAATTGCTGAAATGCATCAAGAGTGCCAGAAGTTTCAATTCAACTTGTCATTGATATAGAAAAATCACACAATATGGATGTGTAAATTTTGGTTGTTCAGTCAGTAATGTAATAATCTAAGTATTAGCTGCTAATAAAACTTCCCTGTAGACAACATTTCTTGTGTAAGCGGTAGTTTGAATCAACGAAGTCAATGGCCTAATAAGTATTTTTAGTTGATCTATAGTTTTGGCCCTAGATAGTGCAACATCAAGTTGTCCATGCAAAAATACTGTTTCCTTAAATAGACACATACAAAATTTAAAGTCTGCCCTTGTTATTGATTGATTGTCATCGCAAAATATAAAAGTATAGGAAATTGTATTCTTTTAAATGGAATAGAAGAAAAACTATCCTTTGGAGCTTCTAAAGTTATTCTCCCCCGTCCCACTTTAAACTTCCTAGTTTCCTTTTTGGTATGTCCCACTGTAAACTTTCTAATTCTAAACATTCTACATTTAGCCATAAATATGTGGTCATAACTCTTCCTTTCATTTGATGTATGTAGGCCCACTCTCATCACCCATTAAAAAGATACCACATATACTCGTTTTAAAGTTTCTGCAAAAACAATTAGGAAGTTTAAAGTGGGACGGATGGAGTACAAGGAATGAAAAAAAACTTTCCTACAAATGTACCAACAGAAATTTTAGTACTGATAAGGTTTTTATCAAAAGTTTTACAAGACCTGTACCTTTACAAAGCCTTTCAGTGGGATTAATATTTCTAAGCAGTACAAGTGGCCCTTTTTTAAACACTAATCTATGAGGGGGGAGACCTTTAGGTGGCAGAGTGTGAAACAAATCTTGTTGATATGGTAGGGCTGAAAAACTCATACTTTCATTAGAAGTAAAATATGTTACATCTTCACCTAAGAACCTAGTAATAAAAGCATCATTAATTTCATGTACAAATTCATTTCTCGTAGTAAGTATATCTTTTGTTACAAACAAATATGCATCAAAATCATTCTCATTAATTCTATGGAATACCATGTCAATTAGTGAATTTAATGATGCAACATCATCTATAAAACAAACATTAATTTTCTTTGGAATTTGTATTTCATCTTGGCTATTAGTAGGCTCTATTCCATCACCAACTTTCAACAAAAAATGTGAGAAATTTGGATCAAGCAATGCTCTCATATTTTGTGTGAGCACAAGGAAGACATAACTATTGTAGGATTTATGATCTCTTGTTTTGTACCATTAAAAATAACCGGCAAAGTTTGGCGAAATCACCACCAAAGATAATTGTTTTACCACCAAAATTATGTTTGTAGTCATTATGTCTCCTAGCATTTCATCAAAATTTTCAATAATATAACGTTTTGCCATTGTAGCTTCATCCTATATAATCAATTTTGCTAATTTTATTAAATAAGCTAGTGTACTTTGTTTACTGACATTGCAACATTGGGAATCACTTTAACGTGAGGGAATTTTAAATTGTGAGTGTGATTTTTGACCTCCTAGAAGTAAAGATGCAACTACTCCTTAGGTAGCAGCAGCAAGTACAATACCACCATCTGATCTTATTATTGCAAGAAGAGCCTTGTATAAAATGTTTTTTCCATTATTTACATGGTATAATATCTTATCATAAGCAAATATTTGTGCCATATTCAATTTATCTACAGTAACAAGATCTTCAGCTGTTACAATAAATAAAAATTGTTTGTATTTCTTTGGTAACATTATCTTCCACACTCATATATGTATCGCTATCAAAAGGAGAAAAATCTCAATTTTTTCCCATGAATGGAGAAGGTAAGTTAGGGAATCTAAAACTCTGTGTCTAATTGTACGAGGACTAAGTGTTTTATCTTTTTTTAAATCTTCGGAGATAAAATCTTCAAATTTTAGATATAATTCCTTAGGATTTTGAGGATTAGAGTAAATACGAATAGTAGCAAATAGTAGGCGTAATGCTCCGGGCATGATAAAAGTGCACGCCTCTTAATGATACATTTCAATAGTATCATCGGCATCCATTAATCCTAAAACTTTAGTATCTTCTCTATATGTATCAAACATATTTCCAGCAACTGTCCTTAAATCCTCAAACAAAGTCGATCTTTTTACATGCATTAAAAGTAACCCTAAGTAAAATATTTCACCTTCAAATGGACTACAACTCACAATACGCCCAATTACTTCACTTTTTTATGAGGATGCCATTCTCTCAAGTCAAAGTACCAAGTAAAATATTCAGTAAATTCAACGTCTAAACAGTTCGTGCTTTTAGCATAATTATTGTACTTATTCATATAAAAAAATGTGTAAGCATAGTTTTTTTCTGGAATGGATTCTCCGTAATGCTTTCTAAGGATTGATTTACGAGAAAAGTTACAGATTGATGGTTTTCTAAATGTAAAGGTAAGTTCATTATAGAAGGATTTATTTGATTAAGGTCAAAACCAAATGTTCGTTACATTTCTTCTGAAGGTGAAATCCACCTTACCTTTTGAAATGTTTTTATTTCATCAACTATAGAATCTTGGTCATTTTCAAGTAAAGTGTAAAATAATTTTTCATGGCCTTTATAAATGTATTTATAGATGTATTTTACAGCAAGAATACTTGAACATATTTCAACATTAATGTCACAGTTAAATCTAGAAAGAAGATATCGATTATAAGGTATAATACAGTGATTCTCAAGTTGCGAACCTCTTATTGTGACTAAGGAACCATTATTTCTACAGCGGTAGATAGGGTATGATTTAGCTCCAGGCATTGTCCCACCTGAAAATCTTTTGGGTCATGGAATTTACAGGAGTTGTTTCTCATACAAGCGCACATTGGATTATGAATACGACAAGGGTCATGCATCATATTATTTATAACTAGAGAAAAAAAGTATGGCTCATTTTTTGGGTCAAGGATCTCAGCAGAAACAACTCTGTCAAAAGTTTCAGCAATGAACTTTTTTGAAGTCCTACTTCAAATAAGCAAAAATGAGTATGAGGTAAACCCCTTTTCGGAAATTCTATCACATAAGTATAAGCAATAACGTTGCCAAATATTTTATCATTGAGAAGTTCTTTTTTTAGTATTTCAAGTTTTGAACGGAATACTCTGCCTACCAAATCAAGCCTATTATGGATTTCATCAGCAGGCAAGGTTAAAGCTTTTATTTCAAGACGATTTGGATTTGAAGTGATGATTAAAAATATCAGGTTTTCCGTAATTGCGAATTAAAGCAATGGCATCCATATATCTTTTACGCATATCTCTATGACCTCCTATAAATGAGCTTGGTAATATGAGACGCCTATTAACGTCAGCACCTGTGCGACACCCTTGTGCTATACCATCTAATAAGTCGTGGTATACCTAATTTTATAAATGACTTTGCATTTTATCATTTCAAAAAAATCTAGTCTTGATGTTTCAATCTTAATGTACATATCTACGACATATTGTTGTAAAAGTCTGCCAGCATGCAGCAATTTAAAAAAATTATTCTCTCGTATCTGTAACTTATAATAATAATAATAGTGCAGACATGAAACTCTTTTTTTGGTGTGCTTATTTGTAGAAGTTTGATTTTCAGATTGTAAGAATGCATTTACGTGTATATAGTTTCGAGTGTGAGGAGTACCATTTTTACATGCACTTTGAATTCTGTTTGGTGCTCTACTGATTTTATCAACTCCTCTATGCCAATTAGGTTCACCATTAGGAAAAATAAGTGGATATTGCATGCTATCATAGCAACCAAAATAATACTTAAAATTTGGGGATAATTATCTTTTATATAAACTCGAATATGTTGACTTATGTTTTGTTCTTAAAAATTTGAATTCCAACCATATTTAAGTGACTTGTGATATAGAGGGTTTATTGAAGCCACGGTGGTTAAAAACATGGTCAGCATATAAGAAATTTTGTAATCATCTAAGTTAGGTATATTATTTAAACTTTTGAAAGAAGAAATAGGGTTCTGTTCCAAAAGATTAATCCATTTCGTGATAATAATTTCTCTAAATTTTGAACTAATAGACATACGATGAGAAAATTCATGTTCTGTATCATAAAGTACAATTGAATATTTTGTGGGTATTCATCTGGTGGTGTAAACTAATCCATAAAATGGTAAACCTGACCGTGGAAATGGAATGTGCGTATTCCTTCATTTCTCCTAGTTAAATATTCATCACTATGTACACTGATTGATGCGAATGTAAATATGTTATTATAACTACGAATACAATCACATAAATGTGCACTATCACCGGAAGTTGAAACATGGATTTGAAGTAATTCAGAAGGCATTTCACTTTGTAGTATCTTTACTTCTCCTTATGAACAACAGAAGGTTGGGGGTTCTAAATGAATGTGTTTTGCATTGCAAAATATACAATCAGGAGCACCAGGTAACAAATCATGACAATTTGAAATTTCATTTAAAGGGTAATCAATGATTGTTCCCACTGTTGGAAAAATAGGTGGCATGCATTCTAGTTTTCTACCTGCCTGCGGTCTTTTAAAGATGCATACTTTTTATTGTTATATGTAGAATCCATGTTTTGTTTTTAAATTTTAGGTTGTTTTCCTTTATCCATTTGCGACATTATTAGTAAGATACTGAGAAACTACAAAAGTTAGGGGATTTTAATGGTAAAAAAGTATATGCACACAACACGGAATGAATGGAAGGTTGAAAATATAAATATTTACTTGTTTACCAGTGAAGTTAGGGAAAAAAGTCTGATGCCAGGAACATAGTAGGCCCACTTATTCTGAATAGGTAGAACTGGTCTGCAAAGTGTAAAGGACACGAAACCAGATGAACCTACAACAATTCATAAAATATTTCAGTCAGTGGATGTTGATAACCTCCTTAGCATGGTGTGTGCAGACTTATCACAAGAAGAAGTAAAGCATGATGAAACTTTCCAGAACAAAAGGTGTATTCAGTAGAATGAGAAGAAAACATTATTAACTTGGCAGAAATGTAAACTTGTTTAGGACAAGACACAAGCTCCAAAATATATACCATTGTGCCCATTTCTAGTTAAACACATTCATACTCCAAACAATATTTTGCATTAACAACATAGGTTAAAGGTTCAGATTCAAGATGAGTGGTAAAACAACTAAGATTAGTAACACAAAAGTAATTGTCATGTAATATGTAGTGAATGTACTTTGTACCGCTTCAGAAAAGATTAACCATACATACTACCTTAAACAACTTAGCATGACATGTACGATAAAATCTCAAGCCAAATGCTTTACATGCTGAGAATCATTTAGTTATTTTTGCATCTATAAATAATGCTGGTTAGAGTGATAACAAAAGAACCAAGTATAACCAAACTACTGTACCTTATAATTTTAAACTAATCATTTATTTTCAAGCACAAAATGAAAATATAAAAATGAAGTGGGCTCTGTATTTTGATTAGGCTACGTAGTACTTAAATGAAACAAAAAAGCAAAGAAAATGCAAATGTCATGAGAGAAGTTGTTGGAAAAGCTTAGAGGCACGAGAGAAGTTACCGGAAAAGCTTAGAGGCTCATGTTTCAATGGAAGAGTGGAAAATAAACAAAAGAGCATGGACAAAAGAAACTGAAATAGGTACATAGGAAAAAATGGTTCAGCCATAATGTCAAACACTTAGAGTGCAAGAATAATACTTTAATCGAATGCCCCACTCTCACCTTATCACTCTCACCTTTCCCTATGGCCTCACCGGCGATGAATTTACGTACAATAATATTGTAATATTCCACCCAACCATATCTTTGACATTTTTCATGAAAATTGCCTGCCTGGTTTGATAATTAGTGCGCTAACATCATGAAGAACATGATATGGCTTCTTCTGATTTGAAAGGACATGAACATAGAAACCCATTCAAAAGAAGCACATACCGACTAAAAATCTATAGAAATAATGAAGAAAGTGCGAGGAAGAACAATTCATTACCTCAATAACATTTCTGCAAAAATTGAGCAACGTAGGCAGAGCTCTATAAGTGTTTGCTTCCACACTAATTAAGATGTTGAAACCAAACTTCCAGTGTAGATGAAACAAACCTAACTTCCACTAATTATATGCGGGTATAATTTGTTTTGTATGACAAAGAAACAATATATTGAAGGATGGTGGTTTGTAGGAAATTTTGGAATAGATGAAGCATACACTAGTTTTTCATGGGTCAGAGCATAGAGGACACATGTTAAGTTGGTAACTGGCTACTTGCCTAAAACAGGCCGAGGTAAGCTTTTGCAATCTTTTATTCTTTGGTAGATTTAGTGTTTATTTGTTAGTGGTACTGTGTATGACATTTTGTTTTCATTTATTGTTGATTGTTCATTTTGAAATTGGAATTGCATTTGTTTACTTATATTTTTTATTTGTTAGTATTTAATGTGTATTTGTTTATTGTACTGAAATTAATAGAATAAAATCTTATAGTTCAGCAAGCCACTAAAAATCAAAGCTAAATGTTCAGCAAACAACTCAATTCTAAAGCCTAGTGCTCGCATTAATTAGAGCCTGGACCTAATATGTTATTGTTATATTATATGTTCAGATCTTGCCCCCGTCGGCAACAACTTCCATCACATGACCTAATTTCTGGCATCTCTTAAATATTTGTCGCAATTCATACGCCCTAGCTTTAACTCAAAAATATTAATAGCGATGGTTATTGAGAGTAAAGTTTGGAATCTTGATAAATGGCTCTATGTATTCACAATCGTTCCCTGCTTTGTGTAAATCTACTTTTGCCTCATAGTTCCCATAAATAAACCACCACCAACGTCTTCGATCACTCACATCCGTCCGTCTTTCTCGGGTTCCAATGCATATTCCTACTCCGGAACCATATTGTATTTCACCTTTTCTTTTTTATACAATTTTTTTTCTTCAAATTTCTTCATTTACAATCAGCTCCCAGACATGTCCATAGTTTATGGACAAGTCACTTGTCA
>JAULKK010279619.1:0-24660 GCA_032355705.1 Rubia peregrina
CTTACATATAAGGTCTTGGGCCACCTCCACTTAGTACCAATTGGTTTTAAGATGGAAGCCCAAGATACCTTGAAATTTAACAAGATACTCCTGAGTTCCACTAGAAGAGTCAGTGGCGGAGCCACATGGGGCTGGAGCCGCCGAGCCGCAAATTACGAAAAATATATGGGGTAAAAATATGATTTTTTTATCAGCCCTTCTAATACAGATAAATATTAGAAAAATAAATTTCAGCCCCCGCCACATATTGATCCTGCCTCCGCCCTTGAGAAGAGTCGTGTATAAAATTACTTGAAGAGTTATGTTCCAAAAGTAAATGCGATAGCTAACTGAAAGCAATATTAGTGGAACGGAGGGAGTATCATTTTTGCATAAACATTGTGTAATTTATTACACTGGTAGTAATTATTGGAACAGAATAATTTATTTATTTTAAGGCAAGAGTAGAACTCTGCGAATCAATTACCTAAATAATCGTTTTTAAATGTTAAATTCCGGAAATGTCAATATTTCTTTTTAATTTCCGAAAGTAGGATAGTCGATTTTCGAAAAATCAATATTAAAATCGATTTTCGAAAAATCGTTATTGAAATCGATTTTCGAAATATCGATATTGAAATCGTTTTTTGAAAAATCGATTTCAAAACTACGGTTTTGGTGCAAAACCGTGGTTTTGGTGCAAAACTGCAGTTTTTCAGTTTTGGTGCAAAACCGCGGTTTCGGTGCAAAACCGTGGTGTCGGTGCAAAACTACGGTGTTGGTGCGAGTTTTTAAATACTATAATTTGTAATTTGTTCAGTAAATTTTTTTCTGCGAGTTTGTAAATACTATAATCCACCCAAAATGAGAAAAAAAATGAAGTTCAATAAAATGGGTAAACGAGGGTGTTTGTAAGTTACTAAAGGAAAAGGAAAAGGAAAACCGGAAAATAAAAAAGAATAAGGAAAAAGGAAATTTCCGAAACTAAAGGAAAACCGGAAAATAAAAAAGAAAAAGGAAGAAGGATATTTTCGGAACTAATTTCCGAAAATAATCGAAAACCGGAAAATGAATGGAAAAAGGATTTTCGGAACTAAATTCCGAAAATAAAAGAAAAAGGGAAAATATGAGAAAAAACAGTAAAATGGGATTTTGAGGGCTTAAACGGCCTCAAATGGCGATTCTGGCCTCACCACGTCCTAAGGACTTGGTCCTTGGAGTGCTCGTCGAGACGGTTCCAACGCATCCGGCCTCGCCTTATTCTGACTCCGAACGCAAAAGTTAGGTTTGAAACCGTGCCGAAACTTTACGGCGATCCAACGTTTCTCCAATCTTGATCGTTGCAAGTCCGTTTTGGACGCGTGAGTAGTGATTTTCATAGGTTTTGAGAAGATCTACGCGGTGGTGAAGTCAGATTGGCATTCCAAACTTAGGAGCGCCGGTAGGTCTTGGGTTCGAAACGTGGTAATAGGCTTTTTAGCACCTAGAAGAGGTCTTGGGTTCGAAACCCACTCTGGGCGAATATCTACATATTAGGTACCAAAATCGTAGTTTTGCACCAAAACCGTAGTTTTGCACTAAAATCGTAGTTTTGCACCAAAATCGTAGTTTTGCACCAAAACCGTAGTTTGAAGTGAAGTCGAAATTTCAACTTTCGACTTTGAAGTCGAAATTTCAAATTTCGACTTTGAAGTCGAAATTTCAACTTTCGACTATCCTACTTCAGGAAATTAAAAAAAAATTGATATTTCAGTCATTTGAGTCCATTTCGATGCTACAGTGGGAATTCGCCCAATATGAATGCCTCGTGCCAGTTCATCCAGCATGAGGCATGACAAGGCAGGAGATCAACCATCACTACCCATTCTGAGCAATGAATAGATGAGTTTTCCCATTGAAAGGATAAACCCAACAGTTCCTCAATACAGTTTTTTTTGCGAAAAACCTTTACCCAACCACAATTTCCTTCATAACTTTCTCATTCCTTGTCCAATTTTGACAAAATGAGTCCCAAAACACACCTAAATAAAATCCGCTCAAAACCTGGTCAAAATCCCTTCCAATTACATCCTAAATTTATCCATATTGAGAGAAAGCCCATTCAGGCCCTTAGAGTCCTTCCTCCCAAGAACTCACAAATTCTTCTAGTTTGAGTGTTACGAATTAGTGGGCTTGGTTCCAGAGGGGATTTCAAAAATCCCACGGGCCTCAATTCATCAAAATTTGTCACCGGTCTCCAAAGAGGTAAATCAGTTGAACAAATCTTTCTCCAGATTTAGGATTTTTGCTTGTGGATTTTAGGGTGTTGCATGCTAGATTTCTTTGGTTTGGTATTGGGATGAATTTTACCTATTCGGGTGTATGGGTGTTGAAAATATTTTGTGGATTGTTTTGCCCCTATGAGACTTAGGCTGTGTTAGGTTTTATTTTTGTGTTGTTGGTGCTCTTAGTATTGTTTTGCTCGTATTTTTGTTCTTGACTGTGTTGGAGAGATGCCACCACGACGGAGCATGCCTAGTTCTGCCTCATACACTCCCTTTATGGAACTTTAGATGATTGACTCGATTCAGCAAGAATTGTGGGGTAGGCTTTGCCGATGCCCCATCGTGGAGACCTGAATTGTGGACAAGAATGTCCTCAAAAAGCTGAAGATCTACAGATCGGTCAAGAACGTACTAGAGTGGATCAACATGGAGGATTTAGTCAATAGGGAAATCCCGTAGCATATGAGTTACACCTTAGAGTTCCTTACCACTGTCAAGCAAAGACTTGACTAGCAGAGGCACCCGGTTGTTCACTTTCATTTGGGAGACGAGTCACATGATGAGCCATAGGGTGATCGCTGAGTGCTTTAGGTAAAAGTATAAGAATGATGTGCCAAACAACAGATTGAACTATTCTGGGTTTTAGGTTAATTCGTTCTTATTGACTATCGCCCAAAAATATAGAGTGAAGGCGAGTTAGAACAGTGATATTATCCGTACTGCTCTTAGGTATTTGGCACGTTTGTTGATGACCTTAGTATATTGTTATATTTACGCCACTGCATGTACTCAGGAGTATTTCCATTTGTTTTGGTCAACTGTTTTGGGTAGGCATTGCCCTGATGCTATGAGGCACTAGCTAGTGTTATCGGTCGTCAACCAAGGACTCGGGAAAGCTAGCTATGGGTGGTATGATATCACTCATAGTTATTCACCTTGACCTTCCTAAGGACAAGCAAATGAGAGTGAACCCCGACGCGACCTATACCCCCACTCTAGATGCCTTGTCAAAGGTGAAGATGATTGGGGGGCTAGCAGATCTATTGGCTCCATAAAGACGCCAAGTTCATAAGACTCCCTTAGGATGATAGGACTTGCTTCAGGTCGACCTTCACCATTCAGAACCTTCTTATTGAGCAAGATCATGGATATGAAGAAGACTTTTACTGGGGCCTAGGAGCAGCTATAGCTTCGAATGATGATGATGATTATGAGGAGGAGTCTAAGGAACATGTTAAGGGAGAGGTCCCCATGGAGGAGGATTCAGTCCAGCTTCCACTGGAGTATTCAGATTTTCATCCACCACCATAGTCACTGGTTTTTTTAGTATGCCTTCCCACAACCACCACTGTAGAAACTATTCTTCCACCCACCGCCTTATTAGCCCCTTATCCATGAGCAGAATTTTTTGACATAACACTTACCACATCAGAATATTAATGAGCCATGGCATCCTCTGCCAGCTAAACACAAATCTCTTCCCACTATGACTATTTCCAGGAGCCTCAGCCATGGTAGCATCCATAGTGGAGTCCATTCCAAGAGCACAGCTCATGAGGGTTTAGAAAAAAGAGCCACTCACACCCGTCTTCATAAGAGCCTTATTGGTTGATAGGGTTGGCTGAAGTCATCTTTGGTACTAGACAGGATGTTAGTTACTTGCCTATCGCTTTGATTGCATAGAGGATTAGATGGGTGGACTGATGGATGTTATGGCATGGATGCAACATGAGTTGAGGGAGGACTAGGAAACAAAGAGTGAGGAGAAAAAGGATCCGAAGTATGATGAGGCTCATATTACAGACATGATGAGAGACGCTACCATATGAGGCTGAAAGCCATACTACAATGCAACGGCGCACCGTATTGAGGAGGTTGAGTGGTTCCGAGATCTTTCCTACCTCAATTACATACATTGGGGACAATGCATCGACTAAGTATGTGGGATAGAGTTGCAAAAACACTCCATTTCATTTCCTTGTTCCTATGCTTGTTTTGTTTGGATAATGACTATATTCCCTCTGTTTTTTCCCTGATTTCTTTCCCAAAAAACTTGTTTTTGTTTGTTTCTCCTTTAATACCTTACTTTTGATGGTATGAGGGAACCTTTGATTTAGGCTGGGTATTTTGAGGCATTTGGTGGTGTTTTGTTTTATTTTCCATGTAGTGAAAAGCTTACTTTTAGGGCACCTTGTGCTACACAAAAAATTGAAAAAATGAAAATATATATCCAACTAAGTTAATGTTTTTCACCTTTATGAATGTATTCAGTCACACTTCTTATCATGTTTTCTTTTGTTGGTTGCTAGTTTTAATTAGGCTTACACCACAAAGGGTTTAGACGACCATTATTGGTTTTCATGTCTAAATCCTGAGTTTTGTAGACTTAATTGAAGCTAATGGACACTTTGTATTCACGAGAACCTAGATTCTCCTTTGTGATCTTCCAAGTAGGTTGCTCATGAGTACTTTTTCATCTTCACTTTGTAGAAGGTCATCCGCGAGAATGGTAGAAGAGATTTGAAGGTCATTCACAAGGATGGTAGTAGATTGAAGGCCATGGACTCCAAAGCATGGTAGTAGATGGAATTGAGACTGAAAAAGGCTGATTTGAAGTTCAAGAAGGCCAAGAACAACAGACAAAGAAGTGGAGGAATTGTAGTCTGAAAGTTGCATGGGTGGGTTCTGGGAATGATCCGAGAAGAATCTGCCTTTGTAGGAGTTACCATTGGATTCTTCTTCTTGAGCACTATAAAATTGACAACAAGAAATCTCAAATTGGATTAGTTGTTCATCCGTAGCGAAGTGAACAAACCAGCCGGCCAACCGTCTGACACGATCTATGCAAGGAGCTTATACCTGTCATGCATGGTCCGTGCAAATGGCTAGCACATCCCATGAAAATTTTACACGGGCTGTACAAAAGCCTTTACACTGACCATGAACCTTCATCCGTGCCATTACACTAGTGCCTCAACATCACTCCTAAACACCTAAGTATGGGTGTGGACTGTACTGTTTTGCATGGACCGTGCCATTCCATGTCCCAAAAGTGAAGACCATCCTACAAGGTAAGAAAAATAGCACTGGCCACTCCAATTTTTGAACAAAAAGTCGTTCCAGCCGAAAACCCATGCCAAACGACAGAGGCGTGTAAATAAGAAGTTCGGGATCATAGGTGGTTGTCTGTGTGGGCCATCTTGCACAACGCTGCCAGACCGTGTAAGTCAATGCGTCCAGCATTGCAAGAGGTTGCAAGGCCCGTGTCAATCCATGCAGGATGCCTTGCACGAGGTTGCACGGACCGTTTTGCATGACCCTGTACGGAGCGTGTTGTTTGTTACTGACAGAGCAAATTTCTACAGCGAGGGTTTTTAGGTCAATTTTGGACGTTTTCAAGACCCAATTCCCTATTACGATATATATGGACCTTTGTCTACTGGAGTTTAAGGTAATACCTATTTTTCATCTTCAACAATAGGCTAGAGAGAGAAAATATTATTCCTTCTCTCTAGGTTCTTTTAATTTCTTTTCTTTATTTTTCTCTTGCCCAAAAGTCTTTAATCCAATGAAATACTTGGGTTCATTTCTTAGGGAGTTGTTAATTAGCTTGGGTATTATTTTTGTATTCATGTAATAATGCTTGTTTTGTGACATTTCTTAGATCTACCTATTTTTATGTGTTTTGTGATTATTGCTTGTTCTTCATGTTCTTTCTAATTGTATGATTGTCACACTAAGTCAACACACACTGTAGTTTACTTTCATGTTGGTGTAATTATTGATACCCCCACGGTGAGGTAAACCTAGATGCGATTATGTTAACGATATTCCGGAACTGTGTGGCTGTGTGCACGTGGGTTGTCGAGTCAACATTACAATCAACCATGCACTAGTAAGTCGGCAAGTTGGTCTGAAGGCTTACAGGTAGAAATAGTTAAAGTAGCAAACTAGGGTTAGTTGTGTAACCCTTGAGCCATCGATAAGGTGTTTCACCCCGTTTGCCTTTTTAGGAATAGGGAGAAGCATTCGTGATGTAGTGCCCAAGCTGTAATAGCATGGGGAAAATTCAGATCTGCACAGCAGGCATGGTCATTGTTGCACTCCCTAATTACGGAGGAGGTGCCGATGAAAGATTACATTCGCACTTTACGTGACAGGTATGGGGAAGTGTTTACCATCGACCACACCATGTGTCACAAACACTAGAATAGGTTTATAGTTCTTATATGTGATAAAATCGAGGATCTAAACAACATTAATCATGTTATGCAAATATTCCCCAGGTGTTGGTTTATACAGTTTATTCTTCGTTGAATCGCATGCTGGTAGTTTTAGTAAACACCCCCCAGTGAATGTTTTACCAACACTCATTATTCCTAACACGTGATTGGATTAATGACCCATTCCCGGCTGTGTATAGTTGGTTGTTAGATTTCTAACATCTCTGTGGACGACCCCGGTACTTACCATTATCTTTCAATTTTGGTAGTATAGTAGCAGGAATGGGAGCAACAATAAAAATCTTTGTATTTAACCTCGCTTAGCCCACTCTTGATTCAATTAGTGGATCTCCTGTGATTGATTAAGTGACGCCGGGAGGGGCGGGCCAGTTAAAAACCTGAAAGGGGGATTTAAGTAAAATTGGGAGGTTTGAAAAGGTTGAAACCACGCAAGGAAAACCTAAATGCAAGGCCAAATGGAGTGGAAAATGTGAGGGTGAGCTTGAAAGATAATTTAAAAAAGTGTGAAACTAAGATGAAAACCCGAGAGGGCTCCTAGGCAAAATGAGAGAAAAGTGAGAGAAATTGAAATATTTTGTGGTTTTATTGGATTTTCTATTTGGTATATGTTAGCAAACTCCTTCCCCCTCCCCTAAAGCATGTTCTACCAACACAGATTATTTTTTAGCGTCAGGTTGACAACCTAATCGCGGATGTGTTTAGTTGACTCTTAGATACCTAACATCTCTGTGGACGACCCCAGTCTTGCCACTATCTACCCTATAAGTAGCATAGTAGTAGGAATAGGAGCAATAATTACAAATTTCATCTTTGTTGATCCCTTCTTGGGTTAATTTAGTGGATCTCCCATGATTTTTTCAGATGACCCAGGAGGGGGCGGTTCAGTCATCGATAAGGTGCTTCAACCTTTTTTTTCTTTCTTTTTAGGCGTAGGGAGAAACATTCGTGGTGTAGTTCCCAAGACATAATAGCATAGGGGAGATTCAGATCTACACAGTAGGCAGGGCTACTGTTACACTCCCCTAATTATGGAGGCGATGCCGATGGAAGATTACATTTGTACCCTACAAGACATGTATGGGGAAGGGTTGACTATCAACCCCACTACATGTCATAAACACTAGAATAGATTTTTACATCTTGAATGTGATTGAATCAAGGATCAAAACATAACATCGATCAAGTTGTGAAAATACTCTCCAAGTGCTAGTTTTATATACTTTGACTCTCTTGTGCTTTTGTATGCTCGTAGTTTTTAGTAAATCCCCCACCCCACCCCCACTAAAAAACATGTTTTAGAAATACTAGCTATTACTAGTACATGGTCGGATTGACGACCTGATCACAGTTGTGTGTAGTTAACTTTTAGATTCCTATCATCTCTGTGGACAACCACGGTCTTGGCGCTATCTACCTCATAGGTAGCATAGTAGTAGGAATGGGAGCAACAATATAAATATCTTATCTTTAACAACCTCCTCTCAGTTTAGTGAGTGGATCTCCTATGAAAAGGTTTTTTGTTTATTAGCGACTCCAGGAGGAGGTGAGCCAGGCATCAGAAAGTCTCACATGAGATAATGTGCGAGTATCCCACCATGTACCACTGTCTCACAGATGCCAGGCTATATCATACACTATCTTTGAAGGAAAACTTTGAGTATTACAAAAGGGAGGACAAAAAGTTTGAAGCACAACGTGGCACTCCGAAGAAGATATATCTTGGTTTCAGAGGACTATCGATGACAATGTTTGAGTATGCAAAGAACTTGTAACTCAAAATTCTTGACTTCAAGATGAAGTGCTAGAATAAGCTTCCACTATTGGGGCATTCTCCAATAGTATTCAAGCTATGAGTTATCCCATGGTATTCTTAATATAGGTCTCATCAATGATAATCCCAAGTTTTTTATGAGACACTACTAAGGCTATTATGAATCGGGGCCTAGATAGAGAGTTTCCTCATTGCAAAGTTTATGATGCCATAATGGAATGAGTAAACCATATTCGCCAGGTGGTTGATACCGGTTCCTAAAATTTTCTAATCTGCAATCTACTGGGTCGTTAAAAACTGTCAACCTTTTGGAAGATGGAATTTTAACCCGGAGAGCGCATTGGAATAAAAGATAATATTTATAATGTTGCTCCTATTATTAATACTAAACTACCAAAGGGTAGATAGCGGAAAGTTTGGGGTTGTCTATGGAGATGCTAGGACATTAAAGATTAACTAAGCACAACTGCAATTGGGTCATCAATCCGATCACATGTCAGGAATAGCTAATGTCACAAAACAAGGTTTTGAGGTGGGGGGTTTATCTAACAACTACGATCATCCAAGAACAAGATTGTAAACTATATAAAACTAGCACTTCGAGATATTTTTGTTACATGACTAGTAGTATATTTTGATCCTAGATTCAATCAAGTACAAGACGTATAAACCTATCCTAATAATTATGTCACATAGTGTGATCGGTAGTCAACACTTTCCCATATCTGTCACATGAGGGTGCTCTTGTTTTCTTCTACCGACACCGCCTCCGTAATTAGGGAAGTACAACAACGGCCGTTGTGCAGTTCTATTCATTCCCCATAGAGAATTACGCCTCAGGCACACTTCTATGAAAGCTTCTACCTAGGCCTATAGAGGCAAAAAGATCGGCACCTTGTGGTGACTCTAGGTTTGCGATGACAAGAGTCGAATTATGCCAACTGTAGTTGCAACTACTATAGTTTTCTCTCACCGGGGTACTATCTACTAGTTATTCTCCAGCGAGTAGTTAGTCTAACTAGCATACAGTAATCAGAGCGGTGCTCATGACCCACATGCATACACTCACATCGTAGTGGACTTCTCACTTCCCATGTTACCCTAGCCAACACGTCCTATGGGACAAAAAAAGTGCACTGTTCAATGAAAGTATACTAAGGTGTATACCGACATAATATATCAATCATGCATTTAATAAGAATTTAAGGCACAATTCAACACAATATTCATAAGCATTAAATGATATTAAGATCTTAGAATCTCACAAAATAACTACCATGTCATGAATAAAAATATAAATCTCCAAGCTAAATCATTACTCCCTAAACATTGAACCCAATTGATCCATTAGATTAAATACCCCTGGGCAAAAAAAGACAACATAAACTAAGAGAAAGGGTTAGTCCCGTTCTCTATTTACCTACTCATAGGAAAATTAGAAGAATGAAACTAAGAGCATCCATAATGGTAGTGGACTTAAGGACACACTTCTTAAGTGCCACATCTGGAATTTTGATAAAAACTAGGTAAGAACCAACTATCAATAATGGACCCCCTTAAATAATCACTTCTTAAGCACTTCTTTTTATTTTAAATTATAAAGAATTAAGAACATAAAACAAGTCATACCAAGTGCCAATCATGGATTGGTGTTCATTTCACACATAAAGAGGTGCCAACTCCTCAATTACGGACCTAATCCTTATTAAGGAATGGTTCTTAAAACTCAACAATGGTCCTTCTTAAATAAGAAGTGTTTCTTATTAAGATAAGTGAAGTTAAAGAGCAACCGTTGTGAATGCTCTAAGACTATCAAAAACTTAAAACCTAGTAGACATATGCTTCTATATATAGTAGTTGGAATTTGGACAGAAAAGAGGCCCAAAAAGGGCAACCTAAACACTAGCAGTCGTCTGGAATGGGCTATGCTATAGCACACGGCCTGGCACAGCCCGTGTAATTCAGCATGGGCTGCCGACTGGGCATTGGTCTTTGTCCTTTCTGAGCTCACGTCTGCATGTTTCTTCACAGACCATCGGCCGGGCCACTTTTTGAACAGTTGAACGACATATGACGTGTATATCTTTGCGGGGCACTAGCTAGAATCTTGATTTCACCTTCTGAATGGTGTGAACTGTGTAAAAAATTGTGAGCCGCCGGCTGGGAGTCTATTTATATGCAACAGAAGGTAAGGTGGTGCAAATCTTCATGGCCGATCTTCAAATATTGAACTTGGGTTTGCACAGGACATGCAATGAGGAACAACACATGCCCATACTTAGCCGCATACGCCTATCTAGAAAAGCGAAGGCTGTGTTATATATGGCACGTGTCAATGCTTCCTGGCACCACCCTCTTTAGCTAGCATGGTCCGTGTAGTATTACACTGCCTTGCCAGTTCTTCTTTTTTCGATCTTCAACTCCTTTCTCTTCTTGGATTAGTTTCATCTACTACCACATTTTAACTTGTGGCCTTCTGTCTACTACTATTCTTGCAAATGGTCTTCTACTATCTACTACCATCCTTACAGATAGCCTTCTATAATCTACACCGAAGTGCTCATGACCAACCTACCAATAAGATCACAAAAAAAATCTATGCCTAATAAGTCTACAAACCTAAGGATTTAGACAAGAAAACAAACAATGTCTATTTAAACCCCTTGTAATGTAAACCTGCCTAAACTTAGCAATCCACCAAGCAAAACATGATTTAAAAAATGTGCAAAATGCATTGGGTAGTGTATGATTTTTGGTGCAGATAAATCCCCCCGCACTTAAGCCTTTACTCATCTTCAAGTACACAAAAACAAGCGAAAATCTAAGCGAAAAGTAGCATGCAAAGAGAGTTAACAAATACATTCAACATTATTCCTAATCTAATATAGTTCCCCTAATTATGTGAGACACTTGCAAACATCAATCTCCAAATAAGCTAAAGTAACCTATCCAACCTATCATTTAAGGAAAGTTCCACATGAGTAATGTGAAACCAACTTACTCTGCCAAAAAAGCCACCAAAAACAATCTAAGAAATGCATAACATAGTTTCCAATTTCTCTCATTTCATCCTAGCTTCACCCAAATTGAACTCACTTCTCACCTTTTTCTACACCATGACCTCTCACTTTTGCATAGGTTTTTAAACTTATCTGGGCCTTTCCCATTGTTACCTAAGTCGCCCTTTCAGGCTTTTGACTTAGCCGGATATATATATTTTCAATTTTTCAAAAACAATTGTAGCACAAAATGCGCCGAAGGTGGCTTCATTCTACATGAAATGATCAAACAAAAAACTAACACCACCAAAAGTTTCAACATCCCAACGACTAAAAAAGGTGCCCTCACACCAAACAAACAAAGTTTTGAAAAACTAACTAACAAAGTAAGTATTCAAAATTAAATGAGGGAAAAAGAAAGGGAAAAGTAGTCATCAAAACATCCAAAATAATAACAAGGTAATCGGCAAGAACAAAGCAAATGAGATGCCACCATGTGAAGGTGTTCCAACTTCTCCCCTAAAATTAGTTCATGCATTGTCTCCAATGCATGTGAACAAGGTAAGAAACAAGGTTGAAAACACTAAGGAGTCCTTAACACCATCCGCCACGTCTAGCTCTATGCCAATGCCCGTGCGGATCCTGATATGAGTGCCTATCAGTGATATGTGGAATATCATGTTAGAGCAGTCCCATGTCCATCCTCAAATCATGTAGCTAATCATATATTCTGTCAAACCTATAAGCAATCTCACCCTGATGATAGTTAAGTTATGCACCAAGCTGAGTCACATCCGGCCTAATCCTGAAGATGGAGTCTTCCAAAGCCTGCATCCACTCTGGCTCGTGTCTCGGTGGCTGGTACCCCATGTCAAAATATGAAGATGAATCATGCTTCTAGAATGGGCTGAACTGCTAATGCTGCCAAGGGTGAGCCTCATGTTGGGATGGGATAAAGATGTTGTATCAGCAAGGCATAGAACCAGGAGGGGGTCAACGGCTTCTATGTCTACACAAATCCCCAAAATCATCAAAGTTGGGAGAGTAACTTCACTTGTGGGAATCTCTAGCACTATGCCCGGTAATAGGATATGGCTCTTCCTGAATCTAAATTTGCATCTAGTAAGGTGGTAGTGGTATGAACTCCTTCTCAAAGGGTGGTGGTTGCACAAACATTGGTTGTGGCTGAAACTACTAGTGGTCGATGGGGGTGGTTGTGCTGGCTGCTCGGGCATGTGATCCTCATCCATTGGAACATGGTCATCCTCCTCTCCCAGCTCATTATCCTTCTCTGTATGGGGGGCTCCAACTACCACCTGCTCTCCCTGATCTGGCTGAATGATAAGATCCTGAATCCTTAATGCCTTGGCTAGCTTGGTCCTCTTGAACTTGGGGATTCTCATGAAGTTGGTAATTTTATAGCACCAGTAAATTACCCCAGCCTCCAAATGTATCATATTGGACTCTTCCATAGCACAATGAGTGAGGGTGTGTGTGGATTGCGGGCCAAAATAAGCAACTAGGAGTGATATCACACCCCTAACTTCTATCTTGCCTGATAATCTCCTGGAGAGGTCATTGCACTGGGTGATAAAGTCATAGACAAGATCAGGGCAGGATCGCCCAGTGCAAATTGATCACAGGATGTTACAGTCTCTCTCAGTGCATGTGGTGGCCTCCTCATGGAACTGTACCACTATACTCAACAACCTCGCAATATATCTCAGTGTCAGGTGTACTATATCACTGTTCTTGTTCGCCTTCACCGGCAGCCATAGGGTAATGGTGGGATAGAACGTAAGAACATCAAAGCTCGAGTGGTCCTCGGCATATCCATTCACCTCAGTATAATTCTTTCACCCAAAACATGTAGCTATCTCCTTGTATGTCACAGACCAAGCCACATCCCCCAGATGGAACCTGGCTATCTTCTCACCAAACTTGTTTACTCCTGGCTTGACATTCATCAAAAATTCTAGGGTGTACCTAGTATAAGTGGGGGCTGAAATTTTTGTGAAGTCTTTCGGTCCTTTTCTACTCAGAAGCACTCTGACTGATTTGTAGACTTTGAGGTCCTTGAGGACCCTCTCATCTACAAACTTTATCTATAGGATGGAGAGTCCCACAAGACTCTCTCATCACTCCTGATGCTCCTTAAAAAGCATGACAAGCCTCATAAATGGCATGCTAGGATAAGCTCTTGGTATCCTCGGCATGATTATAGGCAAAAATAGTACACAACACCAACAAGCAGCAAATAGTAGTCCAACTATTCTCCATAGCTACCGCACACTCAAAATTACCCACAAAATGTATAATCACACTAGAGCCCCCTTCCACAAGTCTTCAAAGTTCAAATTTCCAAAATTTAAAGAAATCAAATTCCCAAATTTCTTTAAGAAGGTTCGGCCATATACATATAGAGAATAATGTGATGAAATCTTGTGGATTGGTGCTTGTGGAATGTGTGAAACTCCTTCTAGTTTAGATTCCAACAATCCTTAACACCCAGGACAGATTGAATCTTCAATTTTGGGAGAAAAAGTAAATAGTTGGGCGAATTGAAATTTCAAATCAGGGCAACTTTTTTGTGCTTTTGGATGCAATGGGCTTTGTGTGGAATTGAGAAAGGAATGATTTGGGACAAAGTTAGAGAGTGATTTGGCTAAGAATTGAGGAAGTTATGAAGGAATTAAGATTGAAAAGGATATGGATTTTTAGTTTTGGGTTTGCTGGGTTTGGGAAGAAAAATGAAGAACATGGTTAGGAACGAGGATTTAAAAGAGAGATTGTGAGTTTTAATTGGTGGGCTTGGGCGGCACATGCAGCATTAAAATGCCAAGGCCCGGGCCGCATGAATACCTCGTGCCGGCCTGCTTCGGCATGGCCATTCCATAGAAAATGGCCTCGTGCCTACCTACCCTGACACAAGGCTAGCACGGTCTGTGTCAAGCCTTGCTCCCTCAAACTTCGTCCCAAAAATCACTGCACCCAAAAACACAAAAACTGAGCATAGTACTTTCCATCCAAAATCTAATAACTAATCATCCGTAAAAACACCACAAAAAGTAAAAAAACATTCCAAAAATAACACAATTTTGCAAAACCTACTAATCATAAAAATAAAAGGCATTGTTTCTTTGGTATATTAAGGCGGTTATTAAATAACCGCCTTTAATCAGGAAGAATTAAATGTGGTTTAGGTCATAACCACCTTTAATTTTCCCTAATTAAAGGCAGTTGTGACAAACTGCCTTTGAATTAATGTGGTTATGAGTTCGTAATAAGGGGCCAATTACTATTCTGAACTCGTAATAGCCCCCCCCCCTCCCTGCATTTCTTAAGGGACGAGAGACATTCCAAGTTCGAAAGGTTCATCGCCGAGAACTTTTTGAACTTGGAAGTGCTGTGAGTATGGATATATACTTTATAAAGATGGGTTCCAAGCTTGGAACACACTCTGTATATAAAAAAAAATGTGTGCGCTCATTTCTTTTAATTGTCATAAATAAAAATATTGTAGGGTTCTTCTCCAAATCATATCCATTAATGATGAAGTGAAGTTAATACTTTGAAGAGCATCACTTTCCATTGAAGAAGGTAGGTTGTATAACTGTATTGTTTTCAATTATCTTTAGATTAGGGTTTTACTTAATTGATGTGTAGGATAATGGATCACATTATAATTAATTGATGTGTGGGATAATGGATCGGAATGAACTCATTGGTAATGATCTTAGAAAATCACCCGATATCATGGAATTGATTGAAGCACTTATACCTTTAGTTTTTGAAGATGCATCTAAAAATGGTGTTGTGCATGCGAGCCCAATGACCGTGTAAATATTGTAAAAATGATGTGTATTTAAGGAAGAATAAATTGCAGGGACATCTCATAATAAGGGGGTTTCATACTAGCTACCCCGTTGGGTATGGCATGGGGAAATTGGAGAAATGGTTTGGACAAATGATTTTATTAACATAAATATGGATGATGATTTAGATGGGAGTGCAGAATTTGATGAAATGTTGTAAGATATTGCAAGAGAGTTCAAAGGTAAACTCACGGTCTTACAAGCTTTACTTGACGACAAAGAGACACTGGTGTACCATGGTTCTAAACATTCTGTACTTAGTGTGACCTTGAGGATAATGAATATAAAAGCCAAATTTGGGTGGACTGATAATTTGATGAATGAAACTCTGGAATTGCTTAGGGAATTGCTTCTCAAAGGTAAAATGATGGCGGATAGGATATATGCAGCAAAAAAATTCTTTATCCAATGGGATTGGAATTGGAAAAAATACGTGCTTGCCTGAATGATTGTACGTTGTACAGAGGGGAAGAAGATTAAAATTGATAAACATGCCGGGTATATGGTGAGTCTCATTACAAATTGAAAAGGGGTGCAATTCCAGTGAGTGTGGAAGTGGTAACTAAAACAAAGAAGAAAACACTAGCAAAAGTAATGTGGTACCTTCATATTGTGCCCTGATTGCAGAGGTTATTTACCTGTAAGGAAGATGCAAAATTGTTGTGTTTACACGCAGAGAGGGATCAACTGGTGGATGATGTGATTAGGCATATGTCATATGGTGAGAAATGGAAATAATTTGATGCCCTGTACCTCGAGTTTGGCAAAGAACCCCGACATTTGAGGTTAGACCTATTTACCGATGGAATGAATCCATTTAATACTATAAGTAGTACAAATATCTCTTGGCCTACTATGTTGGTTATCTATAATATTCCATCGTGGTTGACAATGAAACGTAAGTATGTGTTGTTATCTATGATGATTTCCAGTCCTAAAAAATTGAGTAATGACATAGATGTGTATCTTGTTTCTCTTGGGGACATGTGAGGATTTGTTGATCCCCTTGAGTTCTGGTGAAAATAGTTACTTGCCCACTGCTTGACATTCTATGTCTCAGCCGAAAAAGAAATCATACTGTGAGACCCTTAGTGGTGTTAAGGTCTTGGCCGCATATGTGTCCTACATAAGTACTTGTGTGTCAATCAAGGAGTTGAAGTTGGTTGGGTTGAAGTCTCGAGATTGTCATAATATAATGCAAGAATTGAATGTAATTGTGATTCAATCAGCATTTCCATCCCATGTCAGACTGTGAATTACGAAGCTTTGTTTGTTTTTCAAGTCCATTTGCAGCAAAAATATTAGCGTGTCAAAGTTGGACCTTTTGCAAACAATGATAGTTGAAGTTTTGTACTGGATGGAAATGTATTTTCCACCGTAATTCTTCGATATATGGTGCACTTGTGTGTTCATATTGTGTGGGAGATTAAGCTTTGTGGTCCTGTGTTTCTAAGGTGGATCCCGTTCGAGAGGTATATGAAAATATTCAGGCATTTTGTGAAGAATCAGTACAGGCCTGATGCAAGTTAGTACAACGGTATGTTGTAGAGAAGGTGATCGAGTTTTTTTTACTGATTACATGAATGAGGTTGATTCAGTTGGTGTTCCAACCAATCGATATGAGGGACGGTTGGAAGGTCAAGGGGTAAGGCACAGAAAACAATTTTAGTTCTAGTGCAGAAGATTTATGTACTGCTCATCTTTATGTTCTTCAGCATCATGAAACCATTCTCTTAGAGATTCACATGGATTTCATTAGAGTCACTTACCCTAATTTCAATGAAGCTCAAGTCCTACAATTACACAGTAGGACATAAGTGTCATGGTTGCTTAATCACGTAGTCGTGGGGGATCATCCAATGAAAGTTAAATGGTTGACTCGCTGACCACTTGATACTGTACTTTCTTATTGGGGTACGATGTCAATGTTTTTAGTATCACCACGGAATCGGTGTATGACAATGGTGTTTCTCAAAATAATGGTGTTTATCTCATCTCTTAAGCTTTGCATGTCGATAATCAAAGTGGTAACTATCCTATGTACTCACATTAATAATACTCTGGAACTATTTCTAATATCTAGGAGGTTGATATTGTTAGTATGTGAGTCACATTTTTTAAAGGTCATTGGGTTGGATTCAACAGTGGGAAGCGACGGAGGATTTTGGCTTCACACTAGTCGACAGGAGAAGAATCGGGTGGCACGAAGATTCTTTTATATTGGCTTCTTAGGCGCACTGGGTATTTTTTTTGTGAGGGATCCTTCTGATTCCTGGTGGGAGATTGTTGTTGAAGAAAAACGCTCTTTCAATGTCAATTTCAAAGGTGAGGAAATTTTTGGTTTCAGTTACAGTGCAATGGGTGTTGGACAAGACGATGTTATCCGGCTCAAAGAGGAAAATCATAGCTTGAATTCATTCGTCCGCTGCAATAATCATAAGGAGGGAATATGGATGGACGTCCATGGTTAGGTAAGTCATAAAAGGAGCAGGTCCAAAAAGGTTTCCAAGAAAACAAAACATAAGAAGTAGAAAAAGCCTTTCTTACTTGTATTTTGGTTTGATATGTCACTTCTACTTTGGTTTGCAAGATCAATGCTTTGATTGAGATGTTACTTCTATTATTTTTATTAACAAAAAAGAACATGAACTATAAACACCAAATAATGATTAATTAAGAAGGCTTCCATTGAAAAAGTCATATCCATCAAAACACTAACATGTTCACAAGTCAATCTTTAGTAGTAAAGTCAAGATGAAATTAATAATCCAAAAATCAAAGAGGACAAATATCAGATGCTCTAAGGTAGGTGTGATTCTAAGCCATCCTCAAGATCACTCGTAGACGTGGACCGGTCAAGACGAGGGAGGTGGGTTGTAGCAAAATGATGTTCGTATGCTTGTTGTCTGTTCTCCATCTTCAAGATCTTGACCTTCATAGTGGCTCCTTCCTCACCCACTTGTAGCAATCTTGAACGCATCTGAAGTATGATTTCTCTAAATTTACAAATGTTGAACACATAGACATAAATGTGTAGAATAATATATTACTAAGTTGAAGAAATTGCAATATAAAATAAGAAATGACTTACCATCATCAAGTCTAGGCCTCTTGCTCGGCTCCCCATCTCGTAGTGTCGGATAGCCCTATTTTCCATAGACTAACACCCACATCTTAGTTTCAAAGTAGGTCTTGTCAAAGTACTTTGGCGCCTTCTCCTCACCGGTAATTACTTAACCCTCAACCCTCCTCAATATTTTTGTGATCAAATTCTCGTAAGGGGGACTCTCACTACCCTAGTTGATGTGCCAATATAAAAATATGTGCCCTAATATAGCCACCCCGGGGTTTACTTTCCAACCCACCATTATGAAATAAAACAATATCAAAGCATTATAGGTGGGCTCGGTGATATGTTCAGACATGGGAAATAAGCATCGAACAATCATCTCATTGACTATGCGGGTATCTATTGCTAGAAGTTTGAGATTAAAAGTCTCCGGCTTAACCAAATCTCTTGCATCATGGCCAAAATACCTAACACTACATTGGATATGGTCAATATATGGGTAATCAATGAGTAGGACCCATTTTCCCTAAAGTAACAATCATTCAATAAACTATCAGTGTATTCCGGATATATGCTTTCGGGGTTCCTGTAAGGGAAATATAGGGCTTCGTTCAAAGTTCATTGACTAATTGGAATCTCAATCCCCCCTACCTTAGTTGAGTAATCACCATTAACCTCTCTTATATTTCTATATAATTGACAACACAAATCAAAATATGAAGATTCATTTAACCCCAACAAACTTTTCATATATTGGTCCTTAAATTTATCTAATGGATCGGCTAATGCAATTCTAAGATACTCATTGAAATAAAAAAAATGTAGCAATCAAGAAACTAATGTGCACAATTATGCATGTGTTACCCAATGCATTTAGCACATTTATTATCATATTTTGTTTGGTTGATTGTTAGTGTTTGTCAGGTCTGAGGGAAATTATTAGTTTTCTTGTCTAAACCCCATGTTATGTAGACTTAATTGAAACTAATAGATACTTCATATTCACGGGCACCCAGATATTTCCTTTTGATCTCATTAGCAGGTTGCTCATGAGTGCTTTTTTATTATATTTTGTATAAGGTCATTCGCGATGGTGGTAGTAAATATTTAAAGGTCATTCGCAAGGATGGTAGAAGATATCAAAGGGCATTCGTAAGGATGGTATTATATTGAGGGCCACAGATTCCAAATCGTGGTAGTAGATGAAATTAGGACCATGAAAGGCAGATTCAAAGTTAAAGAAGACCAAGCAAGAAACTAAGGGACTGTTGCCCGATATTGCACGAAGTTCCGGAAAAAAATCTGAGAAGAATCAGCCCTTGATGGTGGCACTATTGGATTCATCTTCTCGAGTGCTACAAAATTGACTACAAGAATTCCCAAATTAGATCAACGGTTCATCTGTAGTAGAGAAAAAAAGTCAGCTAACCGACCCAACCACGGTATGCACGGACTGCACTAGGCCGGCATGAGACCAAGCCTAGCACAGCTCAAACCAAGAGACATGTCTAGGGTCAGAAGGCTTCGACACGGCCCGTTCCACCCAACACGAGCATGCCAATTTCCAGAACAGACGGTACCAAGTTCTAGCACATAGCATGCCCACTCCAGCCGATCGTGCACCAAAAGATATCGTTTCACTCCAAAAATTGGCTAAGTATATGTGCGGGATGTCTCGTTTCACATGACATGTGCCATTTCAAGTCACTCACGCCAAAACCAACTGACAAAGTGTGAAGAACGACACGTTTCGTGCCAAGATACTAAGTAAAATGAGGTTCAAGCTGACGGGATGTGCCAAATGACGTGGAAAGTGGATCAAAACTAACAAAATTGAAGTGCCAGCCGACAGCCCATCTCGGTTGACACGGACAGCGCCGGTACGAGGGGGCCCCGTGCCAAGAAATACAGGTCGTGCCAAGGCTCATCAGCACGAGTCTAACCCATGTCAGCACAGATCGTGCCAGGATATATGGCCCGTTCCAGCATGAGGCTAACCGACTAGCACGAACAGTGTCATTTTGCACCCCTCCCCCCATGTCATTGCGCCTGTTAAGATTTTTTGGCTTATTTTTGGCCATTTTCCAGGTCCAATTTTGTACTTCCATATATAGCACCCTTTAGTCTTCTAGGGTGAACTAAGTAGGCATAATGTAGTTTTTATTTATCTTCCTAGGTAGAAGGAAGAGGAGAGTTCTCTCTCTCTCTCTCTCTCTAGAGTTCTTCTTTTCTTTCCCTTATTTTTCCTAGATCTATGGCATTTAATTCAATATTTTCCATGGATCTCTTTCTTAGGAAGTAGTTGATTAAACTTGGGGTAGTATTTTTATTCCTGAATTAATTTATGGCTTTTTGAGATTTAGATTCTCCTATCTTTATTCCTATGAATATTTGTGCTTGATTTGTATTTTCACTTCTTTAGAGATTTATGCTATGCCCTTATTGTGATGCATCCATACATGTATAGTAGTGTAATATCGTGCTATATTTCATTGTTATCTTGGGAGTGTTAGAATTATGGAGCAAGTTCAAGAACACCGGTGAGATGAGTGCATTCTCGTTACCTCGATGAAAATATCTTTGCATGTGTTAAACCATAATTGTAATTGGATTTTTGTGTTAGAGGAATCACATGTTGGGTGGTCAATTTGGATAATCCCGATAGATGAGCATGATTGTTTGTAGAAACTAGGGTTGTGCTAACTTTGAGAAATTCCAAGGTTGTTCCAACTTTAGAGTAATAACAAGGTATAAATTTTGTTTGCCTCTCTAGGACTAGGGATTGTGATTTGCACCATTATGCATGCGTTAGATGATGCATTTAACACATTTATTATTATCCTTTATTTAGTTGATTGCTAGTTTTAGTTAGGTTTGCACAACAAAGGGTTTAGATGACCACTTTTGGTTTTCTTGTCTAAATCTCACATTTTGTGGACTTAATTGAGACTAATAGACATTTTGTATTCACGGGCACCTAGATCTTCCTCTTTGATCTCATTAGTAGGTTGCTCGTGAGTGCTTTTTTATTTTCTTTGGTGGAAGGCCATCCGCGAGGGTGGTAGAAGATATTTGAAGGCTATTTGCAAGGATTGTAGAAGATAGCAAAGGCTATTCACAGGGATGGTAGTAGATGAAAGTCCAAAAACTCTAAATCGTGGTAGTAGATGGAATTGGTACCAAGAAAGACAGACTCGAAGTTCAAGAAGACCAAAGAATAAATAGAGGGATAGTTGTTTGAGCTTGCATGGAGTTCTAGAAAAATTCCGAGAATAATAAGCACTTGAAGGTGTAACCATTGGATTCTTCTTCTCGAGCGCTATAAAATAGACTACAATAACTCCAATATCGGACCAACGATTCAACCGTAGCGAAGCAAAGAAGTTAGCCAAGTGAACCAACAACGTTCGGCATGGACCAAAAGCTAGCACGACCTACACCAACCCACACAGCCCATGTTATGGGGCTTTGGCATGGCCTACATCACCTGGCACGGGCCATGTAAAAATCAAGCATATAGGGTCCCCTCTTTCACTTAAAAATACGCTAAGTATGAGGGTCGGACATTCCATTTTACACGTCACGTGCCCTTTTGAGTCAGAAATGTCAAGACCAACCCACGGGGTGTGAATAATAACATGGGGCATGCTAAAGTACAAAGCAAAATAAGGTTCCAGCCGACGGGGCGTGCAAAACGATGCATGGCGGAAATCAGAAAAGAGCAAAATAGAGACCCAACCGGTGGCCCAAACTAGATGACACGAGATACGCCAGTATGCCTGGAACGTCCCAAGCCAGAGCCAGCACAACTGGCACGGCTCGTGTCATGGTCAGCGCAAAGTGCCGGCACGAGCCAGTGGCTGCTGCTAGGGTTTTGGGCACTTTCAAACCTATTTTTAGGCCCAATTCCGTACTATTGTATATATGGACCTTTGTCTACTAGGTTTTAAGGGGAAGCTCATTTTTAGATCTTAGTATGTGGCTAGAGAGAGAAAACACTCTCACTTCTCTCTAGTTTCTTTTCTTTTCAACTTTTTACTTTTCTTTTGCCCAAGGTGTTGAATCCAGTGAAATACTTGGGTTCAATAGTTAGGGAGTAGCGATCTAGCTTGGGGATTGTATTTGTATTCATGTGTTGATGTTTATTTTGTGAGATTTGTAGATCTACCTATTTCTATGTGTTTTGTGATCATTATGCTGGCTTGTTCTTAATATTCCTGTGAATTGCATGATTGTCACACTTTGTTGGCACACAATTGAGTCTACTTTCATGTTGGTGCACTATTGCTAGTCCCCAGTTAGGGAAACATAGATGCTCTTGGGGTGACGATAGTCCAGAACAGGACAAGTGCACGAAGGTTGCCGTTTTTCATCATCACGATCGACCATGCATCTTGTTAGCCGACCAAAGATATCTGAAGGGTAAAGATAGAGTAGGTAGAAAACTAGGATTACTTTGCTAATCCTAGAAGACATCGATAAGATGGCATTTCCTTTGTCTTTATAGGCCTATGGGTAGTTCGTTCGTGGTGTTCCTCCCGGGACTTAATCGAACGTGGGAGAATCAAACATGTGCTATGTGTCATAGCCGTTGTTGCACTCCCCTAGTTTCAGAGACGAGCCTGATAGAAGATTTTATATGATAACCTCTATGTGACATATAGGGGGAAGTTTTTACCATTGTCTGCACCACTTGACACAAACACGGGAATTGGGCTAATTTCTTGTATTTGATGAAATCAATGTTTGAAATAACATTGTCCATGTTACGCAAATATTCCCCGAGTGTTTTTTATATAGTTTCTTATGTTGGTTTCATGCTTGTGGTAGATAGTTGAAACCCCCCCTTCCAAATGACTATCTTCACAACATTTTTTATTCCTAACCCACGTGGTTTGATTGACGACCCAACCATGGTTATGTTTAGAAGATTACTAGATTCCTGACATCTCTGTATACGACCCCAGTACTTACCACTATCTACCATTCTTTGTAGTATAGTAGTAAGAATTAGAGCGACAAATAAATTCTATATTTGACCCTTAATAGCTTTTGTTAGCCTCCTCTCGTGTTTAACTACCCTCGTGAAGGGCGGGTCAAATTTTGGTGCCATTATCAGGGATGTTAGTTTAACGGTCTAGTAGTTAACTTGCATAACGTGTTAGTTGAGTAAATATTGATGTTTTTTGTTTATGTTTTTTATTTGTTTTTGTTGTTGAGATTTCCTAATTGTTTTTGTTTACTTCTAACCCCTCTTACTAGTGTTGATTTTAGTTGGCCATTCTTTTATTCCTGGTTTATGGTACATACTCGTGCCAAGAACTTGGAAGTTTTACATAGTCCAACAAATTGCACGGGTAGCGAGGAAGGAAGAGGAGACTTAGGCCAGAAGTTCTATAAGAATCACTTTTGGTAGCTGTAGAGAAAGAAGAAATGACGGATGACAACCGCACTTTGAGAGTGTTTATGGCTCCAAACTTGGAGAATGCACCACTTTGCATCATTTTCCTACCGTTGCCACCAAATATGACGGGTGAACTCAAGAGAGGCATGATCCATTACTTTTCGACATTCCATGAGATGGTCGGAGAAGATCCAAACAAGCATATTTTGGAGTTCAACCTAGTTTGTATCAACATGAAGCTGGCGGGTGTTTTGAAGAAAGACTATTATCTGAGGGCATTCCCCTTATCACTTTGGGATTCAGTCAAAGATTGGTTATACTATTTACATCCCAATTGTATCACCTCATGGATGGATATGAAGTGCGATTTTTTTTTAGAAATACTTTCCAGCTTCAAAGTCTGTGGGGATGGAGAAGAAACTCTCCAATATCTCTCAGTTCGCTAATGAGTCCCTCTACGAGTATTGGGAAAGGTTCAAGAAAATTTTGGCTAGTTTTCTGTATCATCCATTTAAGGATTGAGACTTGGTTTACTTTTTCTTCGAATGAAGTTATGATGATGACATGTGTATGGTGAACCCCACTTGAAACGGTTCAACTGCCAAAAAGGGTCCAAGGGAAGTAATGGAACTCTTCGAGGAGATGGCAAACATAACAAGACAATTCAGTACAAGGTCTAGGGTGAAGCCCATGGATGAACCATCCCAATCCCTAAGTTAGAGGATTAAGTCCAAGCTCTTGCCTCCATGATGAAATAATTCATGAAAAGGGGAGTCCAAGAAGAAAAACTGTGCGGTGTTGGTAATCTTTTTTATCACACAGATGTGTGCCCACAAGTGGTGGAGGACTTTGATAAAGTTAAGGCATTAGATTTCAATAATGGTGGAAAGAGTAATTGTCCAAAATGGTACCCCACTTTTAATCGAAATTCACAGTTTGGTATCCAAATTTTAAAAATGCGTCATTATGGTACCCGAATTTACATTTATGTTCCAGAATGGTACCCAAACCGGTCATAGCCGGTTTTGATTTGGTCAACCCCTAGTCAACGGTC
>JAULKK010279640.1:0-14485 GCA_032355705.1 Rubia peregrina
TAGCAATCTTCCAACAAAAAGATAACAAAAGAGATGTTAAATGCTTCAGAAAATACATGCATTTGACGTCTCATCAGCTGATTTGATTAAAACTTCCAATTCCCCTACCGGGATTTACAAACTTTTTCTACACGTATAGTCTAGATATTACTAATAGTTCCATGTCAAATATTGAATCATAATTTTATTGAAAATAAAATTTATGGAAATTAAATAGATAATTAATTTGACAACAGTGAAAATTTTAAATTATATTTAGGTTATGTTTATTAAAATATTAATAAGCATTACCAAATGATATATTCTTAGAGATTTTATTTTTCTAAGAAAGTCACTTATTTACCCGATTTAGAAAAATAATCCATAAATAATTTTTACCAGATAATTATATTTTACTGTTTGATTTTATGCACATTCATTTCACACAATAGTTCAGAGTTTATACGTGCTTTGGTGCTAGATAATGAAGTGTAAAGTTTTTTTCACAATCAACAAGGGAATGAGATAATAGGGTTAACTAACAAAAATGTGTTGTTTTTGTTTAGTGAAGAATAAAAATTTGTTTTAACCTATAATTTTTCGTTCTCATAAGTAATGAGATATGATATGTAGTATTCCCAATAGTGTATGGCATGTGCATGCATATCTTTATTGTACAAAAGTGCATTTAGTAGTATTAACATAATGAATGCAAATCATTTATCCACCATAAAAATGAATTTAGATCTCCTAAATCCTATCTTCCTTGTAACAATTAAAAGGACTTTAAGTTGCATTGTATACCTTATCGTTTCCACCGCCTACCTCCCCTGTCACTTTTATCTTAGTAATTCAAATTGTGCTTCTGCTATAATAATATGGTGCATGTTCTGTCTTACGTCAAATCCTGGCTTAAAATTTTCATTGCCTACAAAGTAACTTAGATTTATTTACACCTACAATTCCACTAAAAGAGTTTATGAATATTTTCCACACGTAGCTATTTAGATATTTCTACTTTCATCTTTGATATTGAATCGTGATTTTTTTATTCTTAAAATTAATTACAAAATTTTAATAGATAGATAAGGTGTGATTCATTTTTAAGACAACAACGATAATAGTATTAATTATATTCGAGCTATATTTTAAGATCAATTATTCAAAAGTTTAAACATGTTTTTCCGATATATTTTTCTTAGGAAGGTCAATTTTTTCACATAAATGTTACTTATATCCTCATTTCCAAAAAAAAAACAATCACTTTCTACATGAAAATTATATTTTGCAATTTTATTATATGCAAGTTTAGTGCACACAATAGTTTGGAGTTTACACTTGCTTTGGTGCTTGATATTGAAGTGCAAATTTAGTCAGAATCAATAAGGGAATGAGGTAACAAGAAGGTTTAAGAAGAAAGAAGACATGATTGTTTGTTATGTCTATTTTTTTATGAGAAGTGATAATTGTAGTTCAACTGTCACTGCTTGAGCAATTTGTTTCCTATGGATTTATTTGGAATTATTGATTTCACACTCTTAACCATATTAGAAATTGCAGAATTTTTTTATTTCTTCAGTTGCATAGTATAATCTCCTAATGTAGGAATAGGTTGCATTACATACCAATGACCATTCCTCAAATAAATAAGTAAATAACTTGTCCAAACACCTTGAAGAAGCCATGTGGTGCGCAATAAGTTGGAATCGGGTATCCTTCTTTTAACTGGGTCAATCAGGATCTCGAATGCTTTTTAAATGTTTTTTATAGAGGTTTTCAATTTCCTCTTTCTTTGCTAACTTTGCATCTTTTGTTTTCTCAAAAAGAAGAATAGCAACTTGCTTATCTGGATGGTGCTTCAAAGAAATCTAATGATAGCTATTCCATATTTAATCCTCAATAGCAAGGTACCTCAAATGAGCCAACCCCAAGGGTGAATGATTATCCTATTTAATTTCTCAGCAGCTAATTTCTTTCTACCTTTAGTGTCGTACGACTTAGAAGACTGAATTTGAGTGAATAATGATCCTGCTACGACTTTTTAAAGGAGGAAGTGTGCGGCTTTTGATTAATTAATTTAAACAACGTCGTTTTAACTTGTGTCATAGGTTTGACATAGGATTTTTTTTCATAGTAAATTCGGACTGGGATATTTGGAAATTAGACAACAATGTATTAGTGAAATGTACTTAATCATACATTGCACGTGCACGCCATAGTATTAATTTAGTGTTTCAATCATACATGCACGTATATGACAAATAAATCTAGGGCTTCCAACCATGCATACATTTGTCATTATAATGACCTTACTATATGTGATGGTGATTAATTGGCATTGAAAGAAGAAGAAAGTGAGAGAAATGGTGATTTGATCATTATTCAAGCATCCCACATAGTATATTTGAGATCTCCGCCCATTGTTTATTGAAGTTATCTATGAGATTATTGAATCATATTCTTCTTTCTTTAATTTTTTTAAGGAAATTAAATTTCTATAGAATATATTAAAGGAGATCATTTTGGCCACATGACACTCACACATGATTCTTGCCACGTGTTATTTACAAAAAAATTCACACCACTTTTTAAAATATATAGTATATATTAAAGGAGGCCATTTTGGCCACATGACACTCACACAAATTTCTTTCCATGTATCACTTACACAAATTTCCATGTCACTTTTTAAAATTAATAGAAAATGTAATATTTTATAAAGTCAATCCCCAATTTCAATGCAAATCTCTTCTCCATTTTCAATGTTTTTACTATACTTAAATATTTTTCAATTGATGAGTAATTAATCATACGTATTTATGAAGATGCACATTCTTTTTTTATTCTCAATCTCCATATGTTAGGGAAATTCTTTCATAATACATTTTTTTTTGCAATATATATTTTTAAATTTGATAAACTTTCCATTTTGGTTTATCTTTTTAATATTATCAAACTTCATTTTATGATAATAAGTGAATCATTTTCATCCACTTATTCTTTTTTGACTCACTGCAATCAATTCTTTCCACGTAATATAATTTGGCTAAAAAATACTTAAAATTACTATGTTAAACATATAAAATAATAGATGGAGTCACTTTTATTTCTATATATATATGAAAATTTCTAATAAATTTTAATTTTGAGCCAAACATACATATAAAATGCGTTATATAAATATTATATATAGTACTGAAAGATTTTATATTTAAATATTTTCAAGGGATTATTTAGCACTTTGTAAATTTTATTTGCATTTTTCTTAGAGTCTATCTCTTGAAGACGGGTTTTCCCATAAGTTATGGAAACAACAACGTTTAAAATGCAAATTATAAGGAATCAAGATAAAATCTTAGGATTTCATTAATCGAGTCATAAACTTATAAGTACTGCACGTTTTATAATAAAATTTTAATATTGCAACTAAAAACTTTTACCTTCATGCAATTCTAATTCAACTCTGTCTTTCCAAATGCCTATGGAAATGCAACATTTCTCCAGACTTTGTCTATTTATACGACTTTATTCTATTTTTGTGAACTAATATTTAGAAATCACATATTTTAGTACATATCAAAATGTTATTGGTAATAGTATTTAAAAATGAGTCGTCTCTTCGAAAGCCATTTTTTCATAAGTTGTGCAAAGATCAAATTTCAAATTGTAAATTAGAAGAAATCAAGATAAAATTTGCGGATTCCATTAATCGAGTCGTAAACTTGTAACTATTGCACGTTGCATGATAAATTTTTAATATTGCAACTAAAACCTTTTACCTTTTTATAATTCAAATTCAACCCCTTCGTTACATATGCCTATGAAAAGATTTCTTTCCCAAGACTTTGTCTATTTATAAGAATTTACTTTATTTTTGTTAACTAATATTTAGAAATAGCATATTTTAGTACATATCTATATGTGATTGGTAGTATTACAAAATGATCTCGTCTCTTGAATCACCATATTTCCATAAGTTATTGAAAAACCAAGGTTTAAATTGCAAATTAGAAAAAATCAAGATACATTTTTTGGGTTTCAGTAATCGAGTTATGAACTTATAACTATTGCACAATGCATGGTAATTTTTTAATATTGCAACTAAAACATTTTACCTTTTTATAACTCTATTTCAACCCTATCTTTCCATATGCTTATGGAAAGGAAGTCTTTCTCAAGATTTTCTCATAAAAAACTAATGCATTATGGTATATTATATTTTAATTTAAATATTATATTTATATTATCATAAATTTTAACTTTCTTTAATCTGTGTATTTTTTTTAGAAAACCCAAAACTTTGGGGGAGATTTATATTAGGTTCTCCAAGCCATATGTAATTATAGTTACATCAAAAGTGATCCTTAATTGGTCAATTTGTCAATAAAACCTAAAGATTGGCAAAATGGTAGCCTAATGCAAGTAAGATCGAAATAATTATTTAGGAAAATTTGGTAGTGTTTCCGAATATCACACCTCAACCCCCTGTGTCGATGTTCTTCATTCAACTGGACTTCCAAATTTTCCTAATTCATGAAATATATATTGTTTGCAAAATATACATTAAGAAAGTTCCGAAATGGCAGGCAAGCTTCTGAGTCTCGCTCATGAAGCTTTCCTCTGCTGTAAACCTGCCGCATATTGGTTTAAAATCCTTGCCACCCTTGCTTCACCCACTTTGTATAGCTACAGCTACTGTTCCATGCTGCCATTGTAATAAATATCAGTTCTCCATATCTATGTAATCTTTGTCGTCATTGCTCCATGCTGCCACTGTTATGTCCTACAAAAATTCACTGAAATGCACGAGTAGCATCATTTCAATCTTATATCCGGGATCACAAGCTTATCTAGGTACAAAAGACCTTTAGATTTTATGTCCAGTTGATGAAAACTGAACTCCTTCGCAGTTGAAGTGTTTTTATCCAATAGACTTTACATATAACCCGCCACTTTATTACCCTGTCTAAGTGTGTGTGTGTGTGTCTGTGTGTGTGTCTGTGTGATTAATGTGAATTTGAGGAGTCAGTGTATATCAAAGACCTGTTCATAAATTATCCGAGGTGACTTACTTGGGCTCTTGATTATGTCTATAACAAGTAAACTATCAGATTCCAGAGTGAAGCTATAAAAATTCAATTGGAGAGCAAACTGATGTCCCAATTTGAGTGCTTTAGTTTCAGCATGTAAAGTAGATACATCATTTTCAGGCTTGATCATAGCTCTAATCATGTCACCCCTATTATTTCTCACAACCACTCCCGGAGCACATATGTTTGTAGCATTTGTCCATGATGTATCCACATTTACCTTATACTCCTCAGTAGGATATAACCATTTAATCACACTAAAAGAAGGTCTCTATTTTGGTTTCATGGCTGGGGTAAATCCTGGTTTAAACCAGTAGAAGTCCTCAGTTCTATTGTTATGTATAGGGTAAGCATGAAAGATTCGAAAGAGATCATTTTTGACAGATTGTATGGCAGTCATCAAATGTGGAGTCTTATCATAGATGGATTTGTTCCTCATCTTCCAAAAATTCCAACATATAAAAGCTGGTAATAAAATCAAGATAGAGCTATGCAAAGCAGTATCTCCCTCGGAAGTCCAGTAAAATGATAATCTATCAAAATGGTTGGGAGATCCGGTGTTTTAAACGCAGTTATGTTTTCAAAATAGTTCCAAACAGAGACATAGAAATCACAAGAGTTGAAGAAGTGAGTCATAGTGTCACAATTGCCATATAATGGGCATTTGGAAGCTAAGCTAATATTAGAGAACGAGATTATGTCCTCAAATGGCAAAATAGAGTTAGCCAGTTTCCACAAAAACAAAGATACTTTCCTGGGCATGTTTTTGTGCCAAATGTATTTCAAAATTCTGACTGGTCTTCTTCCTTTTGATATCACCTAAAAAGAAGATTTGAAGGTAAAACCCCCATCATCTGCCGGTTTCTATATTAGCCTATCTATCCTTTCATTATTAATGGATGCTTCCTGTAAGACAGCTAGTATGTGAGTTTGAAAATCAGATAGTAATGGCAACAAATCACTCGTGTTATTCACAAATTGTGCAATGGAAAGTTCATTAGGAATTGCTCCCTTTAATAGATGCTGGTAATCCTGCAAACTTCCAAAGTTTTTCCAGTTGGCAATGACGAAGTTTACCCATCTCTTTACATGGATAATTCTTACCCGTGCTTCAGCTACGACATTGATTTTACAAATCCTAAGCAAGTTCTGGGATGCTCTTTTGTTAATAGGTATAGACAAGAGCAACTGTGACCATGGTGTGGTTCCTAATTTAAATTTCCACCACATTTTCAGTGAGAATGTGCCTATGATGTCCTTCAAATTTCTAATTCCTAAACAATTTTGATCAGTAGGGAATGCCACATTTTTTAAACTAATCAAAACCTTTTTCATGCCATGTTCAGACTCCCCCCATAGGAAGGGCGAGATTTTCTTCTTTAACTGATTAACAACATAATTTGGTGGCTCTAAAATAGGCCATAAATGATGGGGAATTATAAACATGACATATTTTATTAATACCAATTTCCCAGCAGGATTCAACCATTTGTTTTTCCAGTTATGAAGCAGTGCATCACATTTTTCAAATAAAGATTGAAAGTATCTATCTTTAGGCCTACCTAAGAAAATGGGACAGCCTACGTAAGTGAAAGACAGAGATCCCTGAGTCATACCTAATCTATGTTTGATCATTTTTATTTGAGCCAAAGAAGCATATCTACTTACATAGAAATTACTCTTACTATAATTGGTTTTTTGGGTACTTGTTGTGTAAAAAACTTGAAGAAAAGCTTTTAATATAGTAAGAGTAAATGGTGTAGCTTGTATAAATATCACAGTATCTTCAGCATAGCTTAAATGAGATATAGAGGCTGCACAACTTGAAAAAACAAATTGATTCATTTTGTGGTTAGATATGAAAAATATGATGCTTCTTGAAAAAGCTTCAGAGAAAATGTTAAACAGGATTGGAGATAGGGGATCTCCTTATTTAATGCCTCTTGTTGGTTGGAAAAAATCAGCTGCTTTATCATTTCTTAGAACAGAAAACCAAGCAGATGAAAGATTAGAAATTATAAACCTAGTAAATTTAGCATCAAATCCAAATGTCAGCAGGATATCCTTTAAAAACATCCATCTAACCCTCTCAAAGGCCATAGCTAGGCCTAGCTTCAAAAGACAGTTAGGGTATTTATGTTTATTATTTAGAAAAACAACCATCTCCTTTAGGTGAATGATAGTATCAGTCATCTCTTTCCCTTTGAGGAATGCAGATTGATTATCAGAGATAATTTTTGGTAAAATATCAGTCATCCTATTGACTATCATCTTACTGAAGATTTTATTGATGAAGTTAGATAAGCAAATGGGTCTAAAATAAGCCATTTTTTGGTATCAAAAATATCCAAGAACTAGCTATGCTAGGGGGTACTGCCTTGCCTTTCATAACATCTATAGTTGCAAGGAGAATGTCCATCCCCACAATATCCCAATTCTGCTTTAAAAATGCAGGAGTGAATCCATCTAGTCCAGGAGAACCGTTTGGATTTAAATGGAAGACAATTTCCTTTAACTCTTCTAAGGTTGGCTTTTTAAGGAGATTTTTATTTTCCTCATCAGTTATTAACTTAGGAATCTGGTTTAAGAAGTGTGTTTTGAAAAACTCAGCATCCTGATCTGTTTCCTCACTTAATAGTTGACTAAAGTATCTAATTGCCTCATTTTCAATTTCCCGTGGGTTGTCTATCCAATTTCCCTCAACTGATTTTATTTTTGTTATGTTTTGTTTTAATCTCCTTTGCCTAACCGAAACATGAAAGTATTTTGTGTTTGCATCTCCCTCTTTAATCCATTTTGTTTTAGCCTTTTGCTGCCAGAAAAGTTTTTCTTCGGTGAGTTCTTTTAGCATATAGCATTTCTATGTTTCATCTCTATGAAATCTTCCATAGAATTGGTATTCTCATAAGCTATATCCTGAGTCCTAAGTCATTCTTCTATTTTTTTAATGTTCTCATTAATGTCACTAAAGCATTCTTTATTCCATTTCTTAAGTTCAGGTTTTAATCTTTTTAATTTGTGAAAGAGTCTTCTCATTCCCTTTTCCTGAGTTGGTGAGTTCAAGCTTAGTTTTATGATCTGTCTTAATTCAGGTCTATTAAGCCACACATCAAGAAATCTAAATGGTTTTGGTGAGGATGGTATTTTAGTGCCAATGGTGAACAACAATGGGCAGTGGTCTGCTGTGTTTTTATTTAAGGTATGAATAGAGCTATTGGGGAAGTGTTCAATCCAGTTCTGGTTTGCTAAGGCTCTTTCTAATTTCTCAATTGTTGGTGGTTTTCTACCATTAGTCCACGTGAAGGTGTTACCTACTGTATTAATATGATTAAGCTGATTTCCAAGAATGAAATTTGAAAAGTCTTCAATACTTTCACTATTTGATTTTTAGGGCCTTTATATTCATCAACTGAGTTCATAGCATTAAAATCTCCTATTAGAACCTTTTTCTGCCCCATGATTAGATCTTTATCAGTCCATAGTTTTTTCCAATCTTTTATGCTTGTGGATGCATGAATGAAGGCAATATTCATTTCCTCAGCAAAAAGGCTGCTACTTAGGTTAGCTGAGGTGTATTGTTCCTTTATAAATGTTATGTCTATTTTGATGCTATCCATCCAGAACAACCAAATATTGTTAACAGTTGAGTTATGGCATTTATCAAACTTTAATCAAATTCTATAGCTATTTATCTGATCCTGACCATGTTTAGGTTCCAAAATTCAGAGAAACTGAATTTTATGAATGATGATTAGTCTGTTAAGTTTATTTAATGATGTCTCTAGACCTCTAATGTTCCAGACAAGACCTCTAATGTTTAGGTGTGTGTTAATCATGGAAACCTAGTTTTTTACTCTTTGAGGATGATCTCAAATTCATCCTATTTAATTTGTTAAAAAGAGTTCTCTTCCTAGATCATATTGATTTAGAGTTCTCTTTATTAGTTCTGTATGATTTATCATCCCTCATCATGGGAATTGCACTTAACTCATCCAGCTGAAGCTCTCTAGAACTTGATTCAGCCATATGAGAGAGTTCTTCATCAGTCTTATCCTCCTCCAGCAAAACTGAGAATCTGTTTCCTTCTTTTGGACTAGACCTGTGTGATGAGATTTACAAATTATTAGAATATTGATCCTTAGAGTTGGAGAGTAGAATGCCATAACTCAGACATGTGTAATGACATTGTAAACTTAAAGCAGTGTGAATAATAATCTCATGTTTATATAGATGCCATATCATGTACTCCTTTAAATAAAAGGGCTACTCAGCCGTTAGTGATAGCCTAATTAGATTTCCCGATTTTAAAATTACAGAAATAACTTGTAGCAGTACCTATAAGTAATTATTCAAGCACCTACAAGTTATACTTAAAACAATTACAAGTAGTACTTCAAGCCCCTGCAACTCGTAGGTGTTTCAAATGTAACATGTAGGTTCTTGTTTTATAACTTGTATGTGCTACGGAAACAAACTGGTGCTTAGAGTACAACTTGTAGGTGCTTAAACTATTGCTTGTAAGTGCTTCAAATGTAATTTATAGGTACTTCTTTTATAATTTGTATATGCTACGAAAAACAATCTGGTGCTTAGAGTACAATTCTTAGGTGTTTAAACTATTGGTTGTAAGTGCTTCAAATGTAATTTATATGTGCTTCTTTTATAACTTGTATGTGCTACAAAAACAATTTGGCGGTTAGAGTACAACTCGTAGGTGCTTAAACTATTTCTCGTAAGTGCTTCAAATGTAATCTATAGATGCTTATTTTATAACTTGTACATGCTACGAAATTAAGTTGGTGCTTAGAGTACAACTGGTAAGGGATTAAATAATTGCTTATAAGTGCTTCAAATGTAATCTATGGGTTCTTCTTTTATAACTTGTATGTGCTACACAAAAAATGGGGCTTAGAATACAACTCATAGGTGCTTAAACCACTGCTTGTAAGTGCTTCAACCTATAGGTGATTCTGTTTGATTACAACTCGTAGGTGCTTAAACCATTACTTGTAATTGATTTAAATGTAAGGTGTTTCTTTTATAATTTGTATCTTAATTTTTTCAATTTTTTGTAGCACAAAATTCCCCAAAGGTCGGTTTGATACTACATGAAGATCATGAAAATAAAAAAATTACACCACCAAAAACTCTACCATACTTCCTGAAACCAAAGATAACACCAAAACACCAAACAAAACAACACCAAAAACACTAAGGAATCTCGAGATGAAAAACTCCTAAGTGTCACACTACTCCCTCCCCCGCACTTGAACTTTGCATTGTCCCAAATGCAATGAAATAATAAAAACCATAAGCGGAAAAGAGAAAAAATGAAACTCACGCATGTGACCCTGAAGGGTCCTTCCTCAAGTGTCGTGTCTCACGTCTCCTCCTTCTTTCTTATTGTAGCTTTTCTTACCTCTCAATGGGAAAAACGTACCAAAAACCATCAAGTCATGAGATATGGATTCTCTCAATCAATTACTCGATGGCCTCTTCTTGGACATCCGCCCTCTCATCCACAATAACGACTCTTTCTCTACTTCTCGCTTGATGGAGTCCAACCTAGACCCCCAAACATGCATGGTATCCTCCATAGAGCCTAGCCTAGTCCCAAACTCTTCCAATTGTATACGCATCCCTCCTACCACGTGATCAATCTCCTACACAAGTTGGGTAGAACTCAAAAGTTATTCCCAAAAAATATGAAATTGGTTAAAAAAAGTCCACGGGTAGGTGAGTGCTACTAGGTGGTGCCCTAGATGGTGTCTCACCATTCTCCTCAATGTCTATGTTCGGGCTTGATAGGCCCCTGTAAAATTATTTCTCAAACCGTGAATCGGGTGCTAGGTACAAGTTCTCAAATACCGTGTCTTGGTTGATAGCAGTGCGCTCTGCTTGTGGAAGAATCATGAAATTGCAAACTATAGAACCATCGTACAACCAACTTGAAATGGTCCTCTATGGTAGTGGTAGCAACCATTGAAGCATGTGCTAACTTTTCCATAGTGTACCTCGTCCCTGGACTACCTAAGTTTGCCAATGCGAATGGAGAAGGGACCGGATGTCCCAAGTGTTGGGCTAAGGGTCCAACCATACCACCCATCGATATCTTGCCACCTTTATTGTTTTCCATGGCCATGCACTCCTCCATGAAAGCCGCCACCATATTGGGGCAGAAATTCCCTTCCGGGGTCATTGCCCAAAGGACTTGAACGTCCGAGCCGGGGCACTGTGAGATCTCACTGTGACAAAATACCCCCATGCACAATAATCACTGGACATGTCGCAACACCGGATGGACAATCGCGGTGCTCTTGCAAAGATAATTCCTCTATGTGCCTGAAATAATTATCAAAAAATTACTTAATGAAAATGGAAGGCATTGTCGGTGTGTCCTTGGAATCTCCTTCCCGTACTTTCACCCGAATGGTTGGGCAATGTCCTGATGAGACATAGTGTACACCTTATCATACAAGTGGAAATGGGTGATTCTCTTCCCCTTATAGCCCGTTGCTTGCTCCAGGGTTGCTAAAAACTCCAAATTCCACCGTATGTAAGTCTTGGAATGCTTGTCTAAGAAACCCTCTAGGCCTATTCGGCTTAGAAAATATGTGATGGGCTCGAGTAGACCTAGATCTCCCAAGGTCTCCTCGCATGGAAACTTTGTCTCCAATATGGTTCTCTTTGGGCATCTCAAGTACTTCCATCTTCGGGCCACAATCTCGGAAATGACGGTCAACTCCATGAACTCATCAATAATACAAGTGGGGTTATGAGGAAGGGAAGTCTCTGGTTCTCGTCTCTCAACCCTGACCGACTTCTTCCCTTTTTCACCCTGGGAAGTTGCTCATTTTTCCGACCAATTTATTTTTGGAACTTTCCTATCACAACAAGAAGAATGTGGTAATGCAAGAATATATCAATGCATGCATATTCAAGAAGAACATTCTTTTGATATAGCTAACATACTCCAAAACATGCTATCTCAACATAGAGGCTATTCAATCAAGAATCATTCTTCCTGAACAACAAATCATGGAAAATCATAGCATTCCATCAAGAAGATCATGCAATCAATAATAATTTCTCCTAAATCACCTCAATCAATGAAGATCATATCATCAAAGCACAAGAACATATACTTCCCCTCACACGTAGTTCAACACAAGATCATTCACATATACCCAATTTTTTTTCTCAAAATCACTTCATCATTTTTCGAGATTTAAGCATCTCATCACATCACCATCATGCTAAATAAATCAAGGAAAAATCAAGTTTAAAGGATTACCCAGAATTTGAAGCCAAGAGATGAAATCCACACAGGAAGAAATATAAATGCTAATTATTTAAGAGAAAAGCCCCAATTTTTTCAAGCCGCACCAAGATGAAGTGAAAGTGTGTGTTTTTGAGGAATTTTAATGAGCTAAATGATTCATATAGGTGAGGGAATGTACTATGAATCTTTATTTTCGGCAAAGAAAGTGATTTAGAAAGGAGGTACAAATGAGATAAGGATGACATTTTTGAAATTAGAGAATCTAGGGGACAATAGTACTAATTAATTAATGCACAAGGGAGGTGTTGATGTACTATTCACACCAACAATTCAAGATAACAAATATTTTGCTCAATTAATGGGCCAAGAATGCATGTTTTGGCTTGAAATTCAAAATTTTGAAAATCTGCATTTTTAACACAAAAATTGCAGCCACATGAGGCCTGACACACGGTCAGTCTCATGCTGAGGGTTTCCAACAGTAGGCTACCCTCTTGCTATGTCTTGGTTTACATAAAGGCAAGAATGGATTACATTGATAGATAATCCTAGATCAATCATAGCATTTTTCACTAATTTACCGCCTAAGGAGATAGGGATTGAAAACATACCAGGGTGATCACATTTCTTAGAAAAAATCCTATGATTAAGAGTTGTCACTCCCCCTATTTTCAATTATCCTAACTTCCTAAGTGGTTTGTTCCTATTTTAGTGCATGCAACTTTCAAGAATTTAGCATAAGAAGACACATGCTCAATCAAGTCCAAAAGTGGAACGCTAACCTCAACCTTCTCGAAGATCATCCAAATATGCTCATCTTTGGTTGCTATCTTTGGCCTTCCCCCTAAGTTCACTAGGGAAAGGTGGTGGAAGATTCTCCCTCACCTCTGGTGTTGGAAGCTCCTTGACGGGATCCTCCTCTACAACCAATTCATCCTCTTCCAAGTTGGTTTTGTTGCTCAAAACCAAGTCATCTTCTTGCAAGATTTTCTTCTCGGGCTCACGCACCTTCTTCCAACTCCTTAGCTTCAAAGTGCTAACATTTCTCGGATTAATCTCCGGTTGGGAAGGTAGCTTGCCGGACTGTTTGGCCTCAAGTTAGCTCACCGAGTTAACAAGTTTTCTTACTTGGATTTCAATATTTTTTATACTTGAAAAATCCCTAGTCCCAAGATCTTCAATCTCACACGTTGTTCACTCTGCGAAAACATCTTGCTTCTTATCCAATTGAGAAATAGCTTCCAAGATTTCTTCTCGATATGACTTGTAGAGTGAGGCGTTGTTGTTGGAAAGCTCTTTTCCCCTTGGATAGGGTTGAGGTAGAGCTTGTCCACCTCGATTGTACCCTTGAGCTTAATTCTCCCTGCACCAATAAAAGTTGTGGTGATCTCAGTACCTCGGGTTGAAGGTGTTCGCTTAGGGGTTTTTCCTTTCACCTTCTTGGTTCCCTTAGAACCCTTGTTGTTACTATTCCTTACCGAATTGTTGGCTATTTCCACCATTGAAGTCCAATTCATTCACCTCCTCCAAGTATTCCACCATTTGCGGACAAGTATTGGCGTGATGATCGAGACTACAAATGTAACAAACCTTGAATTGTTGAACTCTCCCCTTCATGAATTTCTTCATCATAGAAGCAAGCGCTTATAATTGCTCTTCAAAATTGGTAGATTGAGACGGCTCATCCAGGGTCTTCACTCAAGATCGTTCCATTGGCCATTTCTTTGAAGATGGACATTGCATCCTTGGAACTTTTGTTGGCGATCGACCTGTTGCAAGTAGCGTTCAGCATTCGCATGTCATTATCACATAACCTCTCGAAGTAATAGTATACCAAATTCCCGTCCTTGAACGGATGATATGGACAGCTTGCCAACAATCTCTTGAATATTTACCAATACTCATAGAGGGATTCATCAACGAACTGAGAGATATTGGAGAGCTTCTTCTTTAACCCCATAGCCTTTGAAGTTGGGAAGTATTTCTCGAGAAATCTGTGCTTCATGTTCATCCAGGAGGTGATATAACCGGGTGAAAGGTAGTTCAACCAATCTTTGACCGCTGATGAGATGTCAAATGCATGTATTTTCTGAAGCATTTAACATCTCTTTTGTTATCTTTTTGTTGGAAGATT